>CAUYRH010018247.1:0-28652 GCA_963574655.1 Perodicticus potto
GAGTCCCAGTTGCTTGGTTGGCGGAGGCTGTTCACTCGCTTGAGCCCAGGAATTGGTGGTTGCTTTGAATTTTGATGCAAGGGCAATCTATCCAGTATTACAGCTTTTGGATCTTTCTAAAAAAAAAAAAAAAAAAAAACAACAAATAAATAAAAAAGATGGGATGCTCAGAGACCCAGCTTGGGCTCTGACTTATGCAGTTGGATCTAATTGAGAGTTAAACTAATAGGACAATTATTAAATTATTTTCTTCTACTTTACCCCTTTATTCCCGCCGCCCCCCTCGAGTCTTCACCAAACCCCAAACCAGAGAAATAGAAGCACTTTGTTGGATAAAATTAGCCTCCTACTTAGTGGTGCTGCAAGTAGAGCTCCTAATACAACTCCAAAATTGATGCATAAAATTACAGGCAGTAAATCAAGCCCCAATCACAACATGATTCTTGTGGCCTAATTATTTCAAGCTCACACCATGCTAAGAATAGGAATCTAAAGATCAGACCTTCAGCATCAGAGAATCTAAACCAATAACAAACAAAAAAGCAGGTACTTAACAGGAATTCTAAAATTTGAGAATTTTTGTAGTGTCAAGCATTAAAAACAATACTGTGCCCCAAGCAAGTGTGATGTTATATGCATATGGCACTATAAAAAGACAAAAAGAATTTGAAATGATTTTTGAGATCACAACAGAATTGGGTCAAACTCCTGGATGCTCATGACACTATGAAATAAATAAGGTGAAATGAGGATTTTACATCATTTCTTGAGTGTTTTAATCAATGATTGCACTATTCAGAGTTTAGATTCCAAAGAATTTTTCTATAATTATATTTGAAAATATTCACTGATACATTAAAGGTCTTGCCTTTCAAAAAGAATAAATGACTTTTATTTAGAAATACATACCTCTTCCCATTTCACTTCATTTTCTTTGGCATCTTTCTTCCCTTGGTTTCTAGGACACAGCACTCTCCTGAATTCTCTCTCCGCTCTCATCATTTCTTCAGTTTTCCTTGTTGGGTACTCCTCATCTCCCTGAACTTTAAAAAAGTGCCTGAGGACTCTGTTCTCACCCATGACCTCAACGTCTCCAAGCTAAAGATGTCTCTGTGAGGCCTTCCCCGGCCTGCAGACTCCTCTCTGCAGTTTACTCACCCCCCTCCTTTTAGAGGACCAAAGTCTGAACTCTGGTTCACTTGCCCTCCCTGGATCTCCTTCTCCCAAACTTTTCTCCACTTTGTAAACAGCACGTCTATCTTTCTGTGTTCTCAGATTAAAAACTTGCAATCACTGCTGACTTTTTTTCTCACTTTTTAATCCAATTTATTGAGAAACCTTATCTACTCAGGTCTTAAACATACCCAGAATCTAACTTCTTCATTCCCCTTCCACCAATGATGGAAGACTCCACCATCTCTCCTATGCATCATTTAATAGCTTGTTATCTAGTCTCACTGCTTCCATTCTTATTCCCAATAGTCGATTCTCCAGGTAGTGTGGGGTTCCCTTCTAAGTCATGAAGCAGACCCTGTCACTCTTCTGCTCAGGATCCTTTGATGGCCGCCCTTTGACTCCTGGTAGGACCTATTCAAGGGCTCCCCTCTTCTCCAGGTCTGCACACTACCATCCCCTGTCTACTCATCAACTGCAGTGCCCGCTCCTTGCCACTCTGCCTCAACCACATTAGCTTCCCTGGAATTCTGCACACACTGCAGGCAGGCTCCTGTCTGAAGGATTTTGCAATTGTTTTCCTTCTGCTTAGAGCATTCTTTCCAGCCCCCAGCTGCGTGGCTCTCTCCCTCACTTCCTTGAGAGCCTTTTGCTCTAATGTCGCCTTTTCAGGGAGGCTGTCTCTAATCACTCTGCCTTTTGGGCTGCTGCATTTTTTTTCTCCTTAACATTTATCATCAACCAGCATACTATATGAACTGCATCTCCTTACTGTAATGCAGATTTCACTGAGACAGATATTTTTGTCAGGTGTAGTCGTTGCTGTTTCTCTGTGGTGAAACCATAGTTTTGAAGAAAAATGCCATGCCCATACTCAGAAGGACGCGTACTACACGTTCAAGTAGCTGAATGGGGTATGTAGCCTGATGACTGAGACTCCACGTGGACTTAGCTTTGAAACAAACAATGCACCGTGAAGGTGCAGAAGATGAGTTGAAGACCAGGGCTTTTGCTTCGATAAAGTTGTTAAAGAGTTTAAACAATCATGAAAAAGTCACAAAAATTATTCTTCTGAAAATATCGTTTAAGATGTTTGTTGTGTTAAGAAGCGGTTAACAACAGATTTTTATTTGTTTATAAACCATTAAACAACCCCAAGAAAATGGCAGAAGAAACTTGTGCTTTAAGTAGAGCCGGTGGGAAACTGTCATAGAAGACGATTCTATGATCCACAGTGCAAGGTGATTTCTCATGACCATTACAAACCTCTAAAGATCCCTCGGGGCTCCAAATAGAAGCAGCCCAGACATCATGGCTTCCAGGAGAAATCAGATATCACAATTCATTCAAAGTATCTTTTGGGGAGGGCTGATAGTTCTCTTAAATTTGGGACTGGAAAAAAAAAAGATGAATTCCAGTATCGTGTTTGACTGGCTGACATCCTTTCTGTTCTTCTTCTTCTTCTTTTTTTTTTTAAATAAAAAAGGATTTCAAGTGCCACAATATCATAGTCATCATCAAACGTAAAAATTGTGTGTATGAAAAGAAAATAAGTGGAGAAGAATATAGTGTGTATCAGGGTCCATGTCAATCTTGTAAAATTGTATGTATTTACCAATTCTCATGGCCTTGCACTTTGCCTTTCTGGTGATAATAACCCCTGGAATTTAGGACTGTTTGTTTATAATTTAGGAAGATAGTGTTTCATTTTTCCTGAAATGAATGGGATTTATTAGTAATGGCATTGTGTACCCATTTCTCAACAAATTCACAGCTTGGTTCTTTGTCTAAAAGGCAGTGTCATTTGACAGAGCCTGCAAACTGAAATATGAAGAAGAGAAAAGCAGTGAGGTTGTTACTGAAAATAAAACTCACACCCCGACTAGTTGAACCTCGTTATCGAAGCAGTCAAGATTGCAATCTGGGGGGCTAATTGCACCTGCAAATGAAGAAGTCCCTACTGCTAAGGTTTTGAACTCAGATTTTGTATGTTTTACAAACTTAAAAGATAAAGCGGAAAGTTGACTGCTATTCTCCACCCTTTTCTGTGTCCTTAACTTATGTAAAACCTTTGTTAGGCAGGCTGGCTGACGCCTTAAGTATTTCAGCTCTCCACTGCTACATAAAGTCAAATTGCCGTGCAGTGATAATTGCTCAGAAACCGGACTGTAGGCCGCTCTGTCCACACAGTGTATCATCAGACAAATATTTCAAAGGGAATATTGAAACTCCTAGAAGCACAAATGATCTTGGCTGTGGAAGACTTAGGATTTCAACTTCAATCAAAGGGAATAGGACCTGCTTAAAAATAGTCCTGGGCACACATACTGCTGTCCCAAGTTAGTGCTGGGTAATGACAGACAGTCCCTGTCAAGTGAACAAGGGGAAAGCGCCCCTTAACACAGGAAGGCACACGTTGCTCACAAGAACTGCTTTTGGATGATTTGTGACACAGGATCAGAAATTGCTTCAACTTGTTTGAAAGGAAAGAGCAACATCCTTTAGAAAAAGAACACAAAATCCCGTGTGATCTTGATTCTTGGAAACACCTATTTTCTTAGTGAATGTAAAGCTCAGGGGCGTGCAGCCTGTATTATTTATTCCTGGCCGGGACTGTAGTTAGAGTGGAAGGGCTTTTTTTGTGCTGGCTTGGAAGAAGTCACACGGAGCAAGCCAAATATTCCATTGTTTGCTTCTGTGGACGGAGGGCCTGGAGACAAAGGGGCTAGAATGCTGGAGAAGCACTTTTCGCAAAAATGCTGGGGAGAAGCACCCAATGCTACGCAGCCCATCTCCCCAGCTCACTTTCATTTCTCTGGAGCTGAAACAAAGATAACTTAAAAGGCACATACACTCACAAAATAATAGGAAGGTGATGTGCCAAGTCGGAGTTATAAATGAGAAGAACATTCTCCTCACATTTACAAAAATGAGAACCTACTTGGAACCCCTCTCATCACCACGCATACACCCTCAATTAAAACAACGCCCCTGATAGCAGGCAGTATAATCTGCATTTTATTTTACTCATGAGCAAAATAACAAGTTACTCAGGCCTGCGGCACTCATGAGTGATATGGGGCGTGTAATATCCTTTCCATTGAGTTTCCTATTATTAAGCTTGAAATAAGGAGTTCAGTATTAACTGTGACAATGATTTTATCTAGTGTTGGCATCACCATTAGCTTTTGTAGTTTACTGCTAATAAAACTTTAAATTTGCTATTACTTCTAATAACCTTCTTGCCACCTTAGCTGTAGAAATTAGACAAAAGAACCCTGCTGACATGTGGCTAGTGACATTTTCTGGAAGTATAGAGAACTCTGATGACAACAGTGACTATTACTTACCAAAGTATAATAAAGCCATGCCCTGCTGGCCTTGGGCAGCCTCATTGAAAGCACCTGTTCCTGGAGTTTAAAGAGGGCTATAAAAGAAAAAAGCATAAAGTTTGGGTTTCGGTTACTGTGGTTCCATGCATCAGAGGTGTACTTCAGAGCAGTCCAGTAGATTCTAAAGTGGGTAAAATAACTTGTGACAAAGCCTACACGGCCAAAATGAAATAGTCAAATAAGTCATTTTCTGGTTAATGCAGGTACTGGAATGTATTCACCTAAAGCTTTGACAAATGAGGCAACGGTGGAGCCTTTTGTGGGCTTGATCACTGTCAAGTCTCTCTGCTCTCATTCAACCCCCTCCTGTGATGCTGGGTGTGGCCCTTCCCCCATTCACAGCCAGAATCACAGGGTTCTCATCCTCCCGTCATGCCTACAGAATGGACATTTGTCTGGAATGGACATATTGTGACTGGTCATAGCTACACTCTCTCTGGTAACTTTGTCCCAGCAAATTTCCCCAAATGACAAAAGATAAATAAAACTATGGACTTAGAGTACAGAAAACTATTATAATGAATTATAGATTTTTTTTTTTTTTTTTGCAGTTTTTGGGCGGGGACGGGTTTGAACCCACCACCTCTGGTATATGGGGTGGGTGCCTTACCCCTTTGAGCAACAGGTACCACCCAATATTTTTTAAAGTATTTATTTTTATTCACAATGGAAGAAATTAGTCAACAGGCTTTTGTTTGGGTACCAGTGAGTGGCAATCCTATCAGGATCATGCCTGGCATCTAACATCCTTCCCTCACTCGTGTTCATCTCGGGGCATGTGTGATATTGGAAGGTTTGCTGTTCATTGTCTTTGGGCAATGCAGCTATTTGCTGAGAAAATCTGAGTTCCAGAATATTGGGGAAGTGAAGTTTGTTGGTCGGTTAAGATGAAAGCTATAACCCAACTACAGCACAAGAATATGGGGAAAGGGGAAAGGGAGGGAAGGGGAGGGGAAAGGATGGGTGGAGGGAGGGTAATTGGTGGGACCACACCTATGGTGCATCTTGGAAGGGTACAGGTGAAACTTAACTGAATGCAGAATATAAATGTCTTAACACAATAACTAAGAAAATGCCATGAAGGCTACGTTAACCAGTTTGATGAAAATATTTCAGATTGTATATGAAACCAGCACATTGTACCCCATGATTGCATTAATGTACACAGCTATGATTTAATTAAAAAAATCTGTCTTTGGTAATGCTTCCTTTTTATTCTGAATTCTTTAATCAATCTGAATTCTTTCCCGATTTTGCATAATTGAATTTTATTAACAAACATGCAGCTAGGAAGGAAAGAAGTTTTTTCCCCAAGACACTCTGTGGAACGGGCTCCCTTTGCCAACAAGTGAGGAGTCAGCACTTGAAGCAACGCTCCAAGCGAGACAGTCTGTAAGTGGCAATAGAGACGCTAGCGAGCTCTTGAGAGTTCCTGAGCTGTGAATGAATTGTTCATAATTGGATAAACAAGCTCAGACGATTCGCAGCCTTTACAGAGTTGATTATGGCAGCAAATAGTGGCGTTTTCTTCCTCAAGTAACTTCAGGGTTATTCTTTGTTCCCTGGAGAACTGTAATCTAGGGAATGTTAGGCATGCACCCATTTCCCCTTCCTTTTAATCCTCATTCTCTTCCAGTTGAACAATCACTCCAAGTTTGCTACTGATTTTTATGGGCTGGCATTATTGTACCAGATAAGGGGCGTCTGGGTCCCTGCACTCCGGTCTGAGAGTCGGGAAAGGTGTGCTGACTGGGAGGGCGAGTGCTGAAGGAAGCATTTGGGAATGGGAAGGATATCAAGTGGTGTTCTCTTGTTATGACTTTCTCAGTGACCCAGGAAGTATTTCTATGGCTTTTGTTAAGTTTCCCAGTTCCCTCTCAACGCTAGGAAATGCTATCTTGGCATTCTGAGCCAAGAAGGAATGGTATCTTTCCTTTAATGAGCCAGGACCGCATTCCCTGTGAATGTGAACTATTCTGCTCACATATGGGATTCATCTGTTCGACCACAAAATGTCGGTTGAGAAATGTCGGTTAAGAATTTAGTAGAGAAAGTGATATTCAAGGCCAGCCCGTTCTGAGTTGGCTGGGGATTTGGTTATCTGAGATAGGAAACGACTGAAAATCAGGTGAAAACTACTGATGGCTGGAGAGTGAAAAACAGCGCGCAGGTCCTGACCCTCCTTGGCTCCCTCTACTTGCTCTGGATTCTCCCTGGTTTCAAAGGCCCAGCCCACGTTCCTGCCTCAAGCCAAGGACTCTGTCCCTGAAAACTCCATTCTGATCCTCTGACTTTCAGACAGGAGGCCTGAAGAAGGAGAGACGATCTCCTGCTCCAGCCCCTGGGAAGGCTGGCTCCTGGCCTGCCCCACCTTAGCTGTGTGATTACAGCCTCCCAAAGGACCCTTGTTTGAAAATTGGGTTTAGACTCCAGTCACCCAAAGGTGAACCATCACTATGGTATGCCGTGTCAGATGTGAAACAATGTATCTGGGCTTTCCAAAGTACCTCTTGCAAACAGAGCTTTGAAAAACACAATTGATTTATGCATTATTTTTGTGAAAATGCGGGCTGTATTCATTTCCATAAGTTTGCCTTGATTTTATTACCTTTGGATTGCTATGAACAATCCATGTTTGTGAAATTCTTCTTTCTGATCATTAAAATGATTTAAAAAGCTTTTATAAACTCATCATTTGCCCCATAAAACAGTACTAACATTGTATGTACTGCCCCCAAATTGCTGTCTGGTCTAGTGGTTACCATCCATGCGGGCTGCTCATCTCAATTGCTGAACCACAACACAACAAAAGGTGTATGTGCTGTATACAAACAGCTTTCAATCTGCTAATTAAAGCTAATTGGAGGGCAATTGAACTTTACTCTTCTGTGTTCTCTCTTTAAACTGTAGGCTGATGGCATTTTGCAGATTAATAGAATGAGCAGCTTTCCTGAGCCTCACACTCTTTTCATTACGTTACTGGTATTTTCCTTGTCAGCGCCGGTATACAGAAGCTCTAGAAGTGAAACTGTGCTCATTACACATGCTGGGGAGACTAATTTAAGGTGACTGGATAGAGCTTGGCTGGTTCTAAAGAAAACCTTCAGTGGAGGACGGGGGAGGAGCCGTGGCGAGGAAATCCCTTTGGATTCACTGACTCTGTGTTACTTAGAGAAATTTTTCTCCTTAAAATAAAGGCATTAGAAAAAAAAAAGCTTTTCTATTTTATTTTTTATTTAAAAAGTTGTATAGGAAGTAAGATTGCTTTGTATGTTCAGAGAATAAAGTGGTTAAATGTTGATCACACACACAAAAAATAATAATAAAGGCATTAGACTTTTTCTGTTACTCTGTTCCTCATTATTAACTAACATGACTTCTCTTGTTCCTTTTAACAGCCCTGTGGGGTGGACAGTTTCCTTAGCCCCATTTCTCTGAGAAACAGAGGATTGGAGAGTCATGTAAAAAGGAACATGGTACGGGGTGGGGGCAGGGGAGAAGATCTTTGGAGTGGGACAGTCTTGGGCTCAATTTTTGCTCCACATTCCGGGTCATTTAGCATGTGATGAAATACTTGCAGCTTTATTTTTCCTCCTTTGTTCAGGGAATGATAGGGAGTCAAAAATCAAATTGAATGGGCTCAAGATTCATTCATTCATAAAGCTCTCGTGGAAACTCTACTATTTGTCACATATTATGAAGTTATGGAAATACGGGAGTAAAAAAGATGCTGATTGTGTTCTCCAAGGAATTTGGATCCAGTGGAGAAGAGAGGCAAGTAATAGAAAACCAGGAGAAAATAGGGAAGTGATGGGACAGAGGAGGTTGCAGTGACTGCAGGAGGATGAGGACGGGGGTGTCACCCGACTTGGCTCAGGGGAATTCAGAAAGGGACCCTGGGGACAGGGATGATTTAGCTGAGACCCAAAAGAAAGGGCGAGCTGGCAAAATCAAGTGCTGCGTGAACTGAAGGCAATGATGCTCAGTAAGCAAGCGAGTAACGGCAAGTGGCCGTGAAAAGAGCTCAGGGAGGTACAAATGCAGAACTTGGAGATGAACGTGAGATTCAGGCAGTGGCGAGAGAAGTGGCTGGTGGGGAAACAGCAGGGCAGGCTGGAGGCCGTCCTTAGGAAGGGGTGGAACCAGATTTGAATGCTGACTTTCTGATTTCACATCTGATCTTTTCCATTGTAGTCCTGTCCCAGGAACCAACTCAGTTGGTATGTGTATGTGTGTGAATGTGTGTGTTTATGAGTATGTATCTGTGTGTGTGTGTGTGTAAATATGCATACGTGTGTGTGTATACACGTGTATATGTGCATGCATGCATGCATGTATGTGTGTACATGTGTTTGTGTATAGGTATGTATGTGTGTCTACACGTACGCACATGAATGTGCGTGTATGTGTGAGTGTGTGTGAACGTCACATGTACATGAATGAATGTGCATGCGTGTGTTCGTAATTGCAGGTATGTGCATGTACAAATGTGTGTGTGCATATGATGTGCATGTACGATCCTGAACATGTATGTGTGTATGTATAGTCGCATATTGAAATGAGTCCTTCACATGTATATTTACCACTGTGGAACTGATGCTTTTCCTTTACAGTCGACACGTTATAGTGCTGTTATAATGGGACTAAAACATCCACATTGTTTGAGAAAAGTCGTTAGGTGTATCTTTATCCAAAGTTACCTGTGCTTTAAAAAATTTGATACAGTGCAAGCCATTAGAAGCTGTTTGTGAAATATTCCAGCTTTAAAACTCACTTTTCCTAATGAATGTGAACAATGTAACCTAATTGTACATATTCTTATATTAATCTGAAAAAAAGTATCAATGATAGGAAAAAACAAGTTGTTTTTGATAAGACAGGACAAAAAAAGAAAGCAAAGCAAACCTGGGAAGATTGTAGTTATAATTTTATCTGAGTGAGACTCAACCATCCTAATAGAGATAAAAACCTGTAAATATTTTTCCTGTGACTGGCAATTTGTAAAGACAATTCACACACATTTATCCATATACACACTTCTTGTGCATACATGTAGACACACGTACACACTCACATGCACACTTGAATTGTAAATTTAGATTCAGAAATAGGTGAATAATAGATAATTTATCTATGTGGGGAAAAAGTTACTTCTCTTAAAACACAACCAATATCTGTGAGGTAATACTTGGATTCTGTATAGAATATCCATTTTCTGGCCAAGAACATCACTTTTGTAATGAAAAATCAATAAATTTATATTTTTAAGCGAAGTCCTCCAGCCCAAACCATTTGATTGCAGAAGCCATAATGAAAACATCTGCAAATGAAAAAATAAGTAAATACACAAAACAAAAATAGTCTTTCCTGTATCTCATACCTGATTTCAATATTTATAATAAATCGGCGCCTTGTAAGGATATTATTTAGAAAAAAGTAGCTTAAAATTTATGTATATTTTAACTTTGTTCTGGCAAACATATGACATTGACGTTTCTCTTTTTCTGTATATAAAGCATTATTTTAAAATATAGTCTAGGACTGAATGTCTTTAGAGCAAATCTCATTTCCCATTGTTTTTCTTATAAACTAGGGTGCATATTTTCCCAGTCTGAATTGCAAGGGTTTTTTGGGGGGTGGTGGTGAAGGAGGGGAGGAAGACGTGAGCCATTCCCATGGCTCCTGGGAATAGTACAATAGTCTCTGTACTTGCTGGAATGTTGTATTTGCTATGAAGTAAAAAGCAGAGGTCAACAGATTCCCTTCTCTTCTGTATAGTGTTGTTTAATTTTGCTTAACTTCAGTTCCTCGAGATCTTAACAGTTTCTCCCACACTTAGAAATATTTTTACTTCACATTCATACTTCCCAGAGCTGAATATCTGTCTTGGTCAGGGTATATTGTATGTGCAGCACAAAGTTGTATTTTCCAGTTTTTCTACTACAGTTGAAGAATTGCAATTGTATTTTTGATTCTATAAGTACAGAGCATATATCTAGAATAAAGTATGACTATATAGACCCTAATAAGCATTTTTTATCTGCCCTTCTAGATCATTCTGGGCCTTTCTCTCCTTGCTCTGTGTTCCTGGAGGCTGATATGATAAGAGTGTGAAACAAGGCTCCCTCTACCCCCTCTACCTTGTTGGTTTTCACTGGGGTTTCGCCAATTGGAGCCCCTGGTAGGAAACAGAAGGATAGGAGAAAAGTAAAGTTGGAGTGTTAGTTCTTTGGGCTGCCTCCTGCTGGGTCATGGTCAGTCAACATCTGAGTCCCTCTGTCACCAGCTATGGTGCCTCTTCCTCCTCTCTCTAAATCTTTCCTTCCCTCTCACAATGGGTGGCATTTGGGAGCCTCAAGAATGCCTGCTTCACCCTCCTCGGTTGGTTTCTCTTAACCCTGTACCTTTCCTGAAATTCTTTAACCACGGCTTTTTAGTGTGTCATCTGTTTCCTTCCAGAACATTACCCGGTAAAATTTTCGAAAGCCAGAAATGAAGAAAACAATGGAAGCAAATATCAAATTTGGGCTTTGAGGAAGTCTAAGTTATTTTCTTGCATCTCTGTATATTGTGCAACGCAAATCGATGTGACTATAAAGTGCATAATCTCTAAAAACAAAAGACAATCTACTCGGGAATCACACTGGATGAGTAGGGTACCATATTTAGGACTTACTGCACATCAGTACTACGCAATCTGTACTGCAAAGTACACTGGTGTTTTTCATTTTTTTCTATCTCAGAAGGCTAATTTTCTTTGAATATGGCCGTTTTTTTATTCCCCAGGGGGAAGGGATGTACAAAAGATAAAATTTCAAAAGCCAAACACAAATGACTTCAAAGCCACACTGAAGAGCTTTTGGTAGACTCTTCAATCTCTTCTTCAAAATAATATGGTCATGGTAAAATACTGCCTTCCCCTCAATGGGCCTGTGCTTAAATGACAAATTTCATTATATGATGACTTAAGCGCTAACTCCATTCATGCAATTTGGGGTGGGGGGGTTGTTTTGTTTCATTTCGTGGCTCATTTCTTGCTCCACACTTCCTTGGTCTCTGGCGTTGCTTTCTACCATAAGTTAGAAATGAATTTTTTAAAATAAGCCCTTGTACTTTGAACCATAAAACAAAATCCGAAGCTGAAATCAAAGGAAGAAGGTAAATTACTTTTAGTGCTCTGCAAAGAAACTTTCACTTGGCTATTTCCTTTTGTTTTGAAACTCTGAAAAATCAATACAGAAACATATCATATTCTGCAAGCAGGTCATCTGTGCACTAGGTGTTTTTAACAGTTGGCTTTGAAGGGGATACTTAGGCCCCCTTGACATGAATCTACAGTTCTTTGCACTAAGTGTCCCCATGAAACTACATTTTTGCTCAGGCTATCCATTCTCGATGGTTATTACTTTTTACTGTTCCAAGCTCCCATCTTCTATTATAGATTCCCTGATAGATCAATATGACAGAGGCTAGATAAAAGTCAGTTAGCTGTACATGTCTATTATGGGCCTGAAAATTCAGACACGCATTTCTCCCAACAGAAGCCAGGCACGTAACCGAGCCATTACGTGTCTGGGTGGTTTTCCAGTCCTTTTTGTACAGACTCACATTTCTGGATATCTTTCTTAATTTTGAGGTCCTCATGGTCTGTCAGGGAGTTAGGAGTGAGTGGCTCCCTAGAGGATAGGGCGATTTTAAAATATAGTCTTTGGTTTTGAAAGGAGAGAACAAAACCCATTTGTTGCTACACCGAGGCAGTAAAAAGCTGCACTGATACGCTCGGCTTCTAAACCACAGGTAAGCGGACTGTAAAACCAAGTGGTGGTTCAAAGTCAAGGGGAAAATCTTTGCAGTCCTTTAGTGGGTAATGGGAAAGAGAAAACTGACTTTGGGCTGGTTGGAAACCTCGGGTTCCCTCTATGGTTGATGACTTCAGCTATTCATCAGCAACCATCTTGAGGAAGAAATAGAAATCTGCCAAATGTTTAAGCTACTGTCCACTAGATGGGCTAAAATATCCACTAGTGTCGGTAGGGAGACTGTGCTCCAGGGATACCCTGGGCGGGGGGCAGGGGGGAAACCGGGCAGCCAAAGAGGCTGAGATTCCAATGGTCTCATATTTTAAGATTTTACCTCCTATTCAAATTGTCATGGTTAGATTTCTAACAAGAAATATAAAACTTAAAAAGTCCACTGAAGGCCATTAAAAATTCAACTAAAATTTAGTCCTTTTAATTCTTTAATTTATGATCTCATGCATGGACTTAGGGAACATTTATTGAGTTTTCACTGTGTTCCAGACATGATGCAAAGTGGTCATGTTGGACAAAAGCTGGTTTTCTACCTTCGAGTAGCTTCTGATCCAGGGGCAGAGACAGGTGAACAGTAATTATGTGAAGAATACACACAGACATGACAAACTGTTTGCAGAGTTTCATTATCCCGAACCAAGAATGCATACACATTTACAGATCCAAAGAGCACTGCCCAGCAGACGACAATGGGGGAGGAAGTGGTAGGAAGAAATGAGGATGCAGGAACAAATAAGATGAACCAATGAATGGCAGTGATAAAAGAAAGATGCTCTATGTGATCGGTAATAATCTACTGTGAACTGAGCTTAGAAAAAAGTGAAAACAAAGCTCAGCATGATAACTCTTTGTGCCATGTGCGTGGAGTGTTGCTGGCAACAACACTGGCTTGGCCCAGACGGGTTTGGGAAAGGGATCCAGTAGCTTAATCCAGTAGCTTCTGGATTCAGTAGCTTAACACCCAAATCTCAGGTCTTGGAAAAGCCTCCTGGCAGAGCTGTCGCTCAGAGAATTTCCAGAAGTAAAGGGTGCTCCTCAGAGGAAGAGAGGTCAGTGAGGACATATCTGTAACTTTCAAATATTTAATATTTATTTTTTGTGGTCAAAAATACATGGGATATACCTTCTTAACAAATGAAACTTTATAGCCATTGGGTAGAACCTTCCTGTTTCTCCTTGCCCTCCATATATTTCATCTATTTTTCATTTGCATTCCTCCATTCCTCCCCTTCACCACCCACAAAGGTCAGGGAGCACTTACTTGAAGGCATGAGGGAGACGAGCAGATCGTTTATTATGTTGAAGGGGGAGCGGCGGAAAGACATGGCTGCCCGAGCATAAAGAGCCTTACAAATAAATGACCACTAGGAGAGTCTGCTTTTATCAGGAGATTGGAGGCTATCAGAACCTTTTTAGGTGAGGGTGTGGAGTGCTCAGGGTACTCGCCTCACAATTATCCCTCTGGGGGTTACTGGGGAGTAGATTGTGGAGGGGGAACCCAGAAGCAATTGAACTCATCTGGAAAAAGTGGTAATTTAGACAAAAATAATGGGGAAGGGAGAGGAACACTGCTAGAGGAGATGGGGCAGGTGACAGTGGTGTGATCCACCCATTTGCTTAGTTTCTCGCACAAGGCCAGTCAAACCTGGGCTCTGCTGCTGGCGGACAGCTGCGAACATTAAATCAGGAGCACCTCTGGGTGTGCCTGGGATAGCGGCAGCTTCCACACGGTGGCTGGGCTGTATGTGCAAACCCTACGAAATGACAAGTGGTGCCCTTTCTTTCCCACAGATCAACTTTTAAGAGCAAATAGACCACGAGTAAGTATTACAGGAAACAGGAGAAGGAAACGCAGAGCCAGTGCTTGCAAAAACGAATGTCTAGTACTGAACGTTAAAAATTCTCCATTATTCCACCTTTTAAATAAGTCAAATACAGTAAACAAGCGTGACACTAAGACCTTTGTTTTTTCTATAAAGCTCTTCCAATCAAGAAAATAGAAAAAAAGGGTGCTAACATAAAGCATGAGCCGTGCTTTAGTCAAAAGATGAGGCTTCGTGTTTATGTATATGTTAGCAGCTTTATTGAGGTATAATTCACATATTATAAAAATTGCCCATTTAAAGTTGACAATTAAATGATCTAATCATTTGATCATGTTTGATCAGGTTTGACTGGCCTTGTGCGAGAAACTAAGCAAATGGGCATGATAACTGTGATCTAATTTCACATTTTTCTTGCCCCAAAAGAAATTCCTTGTGTTCATTGGAAGTCATTTGCCATGCCCTCCACTCTTGCTCTGGCTCTAGGCAATAATCAGTTCTGTGTCTCTATTAAATTGCCTAATCTGGGCATTTTATATAATGGAATAATAGAGTTATGTGGTCTTTTATAATTAGCTTTTTACCACTTAGTATAATGTTTTCAAGATTCGTGTATTACTCCATTTTTGTTGATAAATAATATTTCCTTTGATGGACATACCATATTTTAATTATTCATTCATCTGTTAATCCATGTTTGAATTGTTTCCCCTTTTTGCCCATTGGTCTAATGACTCTAACGAACATTTACATATAAGTTTCTGCATGAACTTGTGTTTTTATTTCTCTTGGGTAAATACCTAGGAGCCGAATTGCTTTAACATTTTTGTGGGATGACTGAACTGCTTTCCAAAGTTGCCTCACCATTTAACATTCCTACCAGCAATACTTGAGGGTTCCAATTTCTTCACAACTTTGTTAAAATTTGTTCTTGTCTTTCTCTGAAGTCATCCCACTGGGTAGGAAATGCTATCTCTGTGTGGTTTAATTTTCACTTTCCCATATGTTCATACTTTAAATCTGGTCACTTGGTAATTCCTTTTTTCATTATTTATAGAATATATTTCTCTCATGTTTTTTTACTCTTACAAGATTTTGCAAAAGCTCTTCAGTCACCTGTTGATACAATATTGCTGTTCAAACAACAGTGTAAAATTGAGGGGCTTCAACATTAGGATCTATTCATTCCTGAATTTCTAGTTAGGTGGTTTAGGCTGGGCTCAGCTTGTTGGTTCTGACCTGAGCAGTCTGGGGGTTGGCTGATCACTGGCTGGGGGTTGGCTGATCACTGGCTGGTCTATGCTGGGCTCAACAGGACCACTCATCTCTCTTCCATGCACCTCTGGCCCTCTAGTAAGCAAGGCCAGATGCATTCTTTCCAGAGACTGGTTGAGTAGCATAAGTAAACTGGGTGATATTCAAATGCTTTTTGACACCTCTGCTTCTGGCACAACTGCTTCCATCCCATTTGGATGAGACAAATCACATGACTAACTCAGAGTCAAGAGGCAAGGAAAGATGACACTTCTCGATGGGAAGAGCAGCAAACTCATGGCAAAGGGCATGGATATCACAAGGGGTGAAGCATCGAGGGACATTCACAATATCTACCCACCACATGCAGAAAAAAAGATGAACTAAATCAATAGATCAGCAGCTGTTGCTTCACTTACTCCCTACATTTAGGGCCACACCTGTTCTCAGGTTTGTCTGTGTGAAAAACCAGACCCGTGAGCTACTGTCTAGTGTTAACCATTTGCTCGGTATCAGCTATTCTATTAAAAAAAAATTGCAAAGCTACTTATGTGACAAATGAACATTCTATTGTTTGGGAACATCTCCAGTGCCACAGCAAGAACTCAGAACAGACCTGGATTGAAGAGCAGCAGGCACTTGCAATGTTCCGGGAAGGGTTTAAACTTGGGATATGTGACATTATTTAAGTAATTATAAATGTCATAGCATCTGTTTTAGGAAAAGCTAATAGACTGTCTTGCAGACCTTTCAGGTCTAAGAAACAAAAACTTGCTTCTGTAATCTATTTCTATAGAATCGGCAAATGTGGAAGCAGACGTACTATGGGTCAATCCCAGTGAAAGGACGCTCTGCACAGACATCGGATTCACAGTCCATTAAGCTCCAGGTCTGCCCTGATGTGGATCCCTCTGATGTATTACTATTATATCCTATTTTTGTTGACTCAGTTACTATGTCAGCAAAAGCAAACATTTTGGCTTGTGGCCCAGCCTCGAGCTGTCTATGGAGGATACAATTTTGCGTTTACCACCATGACAGTAATGAGCAACTGGCATTAGTTTGATTTGCATAATTGTGCGCTTCCAACTTAGACTCCGTGTCAGTAGGAGACAACTTATTGTGATGATACCCACAGCATATTATCTATTTGGTGCCATCAGCATTTATTTATGTAAATTCCATCATTACAAGGGGTCATTCTCCAACCTTCCACCACAAAAATCACATTCTCTACCAACAAGCAAGAAGCAAACGCCACAGGGGAAGAGTTCGGTGTATTCTGTCATTCACGGTTGTTGGGCAAGGAGTTGGGAAGGGAAATTGGGTGGTTGCTTGCTTGCTTGTTTTTCCGGGCTAGAGTACTTTAAGGACTGTCAGGTGAAACGACAATCTGGTAGTCTGTCTATGATCATTCACAACCAACGGTGTCAAGCAGGCACGTCGTCTTTCTCTCTCACAGACACATATGCATCCACCGCAAAGGGCTCCTTACTCGTCTAAGATTTTCTTTCAGAATAATCTATGTTCTAAAAAAATTTTTCGTGTTCCTCAGATGATGAGTGAATGTTTTCTTTGATAAGAAGCAGAATTCTATAATTTATTCATACAAGACACAAAAAGAATAACTGCTTAGGCTATCCCACTTACAAAAGCACCTGAGACAACAGTCAGGAACCAGGTGGAACCTGACATCTGCTAACCCAAACTTCACATCTCTGTTCACAGATACGCAGCCCACGGAGCTTGTGTATCTTGTCATTAGTAGCGGATAGGCCTCCAAAGCTTAAGTGTAACCAGAGCTGCAATTTATGCCTTTCTTTGATAGTTATCTCTGGTTCAGCAGAAAAGGGTGTCAGCATTTAACCCGACCTCAAGGAATGACAAACGTAGAAGAAAAGAAAAACAAGAAAGAAACCCAGCAGCCAAGCATTTAAATCTAGTTGACGCCTGTCAAAAGCAACCTTTACGAAGAAGACGATTAGGGCGTTACTCTGTTCTGAGCACGCAGTCCTCAGTCTGCTTTGTATTAATCTTTGGGTTGGTCAGAGGAACAACAGAAAAGGAGGAAAAAAGTGAAAATGAAAAAAAAATCAAGAGAAATCACATTTCACACTTGAGCAAACTCACGTTTAAGCCTTGTCTTTGCCAAGGCTCTTCCTGGGAGCCCCACCTATCCTTCAGCTCGAAAGGAACTTCGAAATGGTTTTCTAAGGAATACAACACAAAACCTACATTTGGGAAAGTTTGTAAAGAAGAATGTATGAGCCTTCCCTTTCGGAGTGTTAGTGCTAAATTGGGATGCAACAGAAGAGTTTTCCTCCAATCCCAAACTTCTTAGTAGGATAATTCTTTCAAAGACCCTCAAATTAGGCATATGTGGGCTTTTAAATATTTTTTTCCACTTTTGGCATGTAAGATGGCACCGTTTTGTAGGCATACAATACCTGCAGTAGAACGGGGCATTCTTTCCTCTGTATAAGAGTTTAGTGCTTCAACTCTCAAATATGTTGCTCATGACTTTCTTCCATTCTCTTTCTTTCAATTACCCTTCCCAATATCATTCATTTTGTATTTTATGAATGAAATGTCCAAAATGTCTCTGTATGAAACATGCAGAATCTACTGTCACTCTAACTCCTGTTCAGACTACTTAGTGACCCAGTGAAAGTGGGTCAGGAATGCAGTGATCAAATAAGGGACACCAGGATGTTCTGTGCAAAGCATCTGGTTAGGAGTTATTAGATAAGATTTAATTCCAAGCCATTTTCTAATAATTTGTGCAACATTTTCCAGCCTTTTAATATGTTCAGTCCTCAGTTTCCTCATTTGTAAATAGCAATGATAACTGAGAGGGTCCTGTTCAAGCGACTTTTGAAACAGCACTATGATTTGTTATCTTTGCTCCACTGCGTGCATTTGCAATAGAACTAGGAATGGAAAAGTTACATCTACTGATATTATTTCTCATGTGGGATAAGTCCTCAAAGGGAGAGGAGAAAGTGCTGAAAGAAACATAAAGCCAGACAATCAGAGCTCACATTCCCTTAGGAATACCTACTAACAAAGAGTTCAAATAAGCGACTGAGGAAAAGGAAAAGCTGGCCGTGGAAGAGAAGCCGGGGAAGCAAAGGTCTATCGGCCGCTTCATCTCCAGTGGGGGAGTGACAGCGCGCACGTGTGTCAAAGGGGACAAGCAGTATTTCTGAAGAGCCCACTGTGTGTTTAGAGACACGGAAGGTTGAAAGTCAATGTGAAATGTTACCTAAAAGCCAGAGGGGCAGAACAGGAGCCTGGGAAATATAATACCCGCCCCAAATGGGGCCAAGACAACTGGAGGCTGCAGTTTAAGGAAGTGAGTGAGCCCCGCGCCAGGCAGTTGAGCGAGTGGGACTGAAGGGGAGGACAGTGGCAGTCGGGGGAAAGTGAACGCGTTTGACCACAGCAACTGACAGAGGCATCTGGGAACAATGAGAGGCAGAATTTATTTTTCTCGAGAAGTTTTCTTTGCAAATAACTCTTCAGTGAAACAGAAACCATAAGAGCAACATCCTCAGCATTTCACTGTTTGTGTTTTAAAAAGTGGTCTAAGAAACAAACACAAAATTCTGTCTTTGTTAATGAAGTGGAATTAAGATTTGCAAAACAATCGCTTGGAGTTTTCTCTCATGTCATGAGATCTAACTCCACTTAGAAGCAGCCCCGGGCATGAGAAAATGGCTTAATGAACACTTAAAAAAATTTTTTTTAATATTTCCTATAGTCAGTCTTTACTCAGCTCACTCTGCTTTGGACATATGGAAACGTAAGGCAAGGGATGAACAAAAGAGTCAATGATGTGTTTTCTAGGCTAATGACAAAGAAAAAAAAAACCTTGATGATCATTTGTAATATGTAGTATACTCATATCAAAGATAACATAATCAGAGGAGAGTGGGTTACAAACTACCCAATTGACTCAGCAGGTACCACCAACATATTTGCAGGTTGCTTGGTAACCCAATTAAAAGTCTCTATTTAAATCCCAGCTCATTAGTGACTGAAAATCACTATCATTTGATGGCTCATCTTAGTCCAGTTCTTAGGGGAGATTTCCCTACATCAAAAAACCACCAACATACTTGGCACTAATTGGCTCCCTCAGTGGCAATCTCGGCCTATAGGCCAAGAATTGAGTGGACCTGGGAGAATGAACTATTCCCCCAGCCTGAGAGCTGGTGCTTCTCAACACAGGCTGAAGGACATCGGTGGGTTAATATGAGATTTTCACATGGATATTGCCTGTCTTTGGATAAATTGAGATGTTCTAAGAATATTATATTGGTGGCATGTTCTTTTTTAAAAAAAAATATTAAGTTCTATTTAGGGCTATTATTAAAACCTGTCTTTTTTTTCCTTCCCTCCTCACCTTTATAGGCCCTCCCCCAAAATTATAATGACGAACAGGAAGAATATTAAATTTTATCATCTTAAAAATTAGAAACCTAAATTAAAGACATTCATGTGACCCAAAGGACAAACCTAAAGAGGAAATTATGTTTTCACTAACATTAACTTTTGATATTCTCGCAACTTTGCAGGATATTATAAGAACTTCTGTGGAGATGGACATATTTACACAGCATTCATGTAAATATGTATGAGTCCTAGTATTATATGAGTATTATACTGTAGAATACTGATCTGAACTCAATCTTTTGAGATAATAGATTTTTCATATACTATCACATTGAAAGCAGTAGATAAATTCAAAGTCATTAGTGACAAGACATATATATGGAGAACATATGATTAGAGAATTCTAGGTTTGCTAATTGAAATGATAGTGTAGCTAAATATGTCTACCTCGGACATTTAACTTTTTAAGATTTGACTACAGCATGATACACTCTATTGTAAAATAAACTCATCACATTTATGGTACCATATTTCATTGACTAAGAAAAAGATAATAAGGATTTCAGACAATAAAGTTATAAAAATAAAACCCAATACAAGAGGACTGGACTCGGAATTAGAAGGACTTGACTCCAGCCATAACTCTGCTATCGGGCTGGCATTAATTTTTTTCTTAACCTACAAAGCTGGAAATGAGGATATTGAAGACCTTTATTAAAGCTCAGAAATTGTAAATATCCCTCTGAAGAGATTCTTTTAAATGTTTTTATCACTTATGTCTGCTTTTGGTGTAGAAAGGGTATGAAGAGTTAAGTAATTTATCTTCAAGATTTTTAATAAAAATCCCCAAATGACAAAAATTGTCTGAATTTATCAAATTGCAGCATTTTCTAAAATGAAACTTACAGAATTTACTATCAGAAATACTGAACAATACAAGGATAATTTTAGATTCGTTGGGTCCTAGTGTCATGTAAGGGGAAGGTGGACTTGTTGGTTAAGTATTCAAAGAAACAATGAAGAAAACGTCTAATATTTTTTGACTTGATCTTAGCCAAAAGGCCAAGAAGCGATAATTTTTTTTTCTTTGCAGTTTTTGGCTGGGGCCGGTTTTGAACCTGCCACTTCCGGCATGTGGGGCCAGCACCCTACTCCTTTGAGCCACAGGTGCTGCCCCAATATTTTTTATAATGATGAAATTCCTCAACATGGAAGTGAAGACACCAACAAAGTAGCAGCACCTGAGTTGACCAAGTTCAGTCATTTACAACTCAGAAAAAGTAAGATTTATCCTGAATTATCTACTGAGCACAGCAGAGCACCGTATTTTCTTATTTTCCATCTCTATTGTTAACTGTTGTTGAATTTGGGACTGGTGTTTCACAAGTTAGTTTGCATGGGCAATCTTTCATTCAATTACTTATCCTTTGAAGAAGCTTCAAGAATTGTCCTCTAACTGATTTCTATGAAAATATGTGTAACTCTGTTAAGTCCCATCGGCATTTAAATAGATGCCACTCAGTCTACCACGGCTGTGTACATGTTCTGCTCACATTAATAAAGATGATCCAGTTCTAGGAAAGGACCCAAATGTGTCCTGAAATCAAAGAGGCAGCTTGGATTCATGAGTTTTCCGTGACACACAACAGTTTACCAAGCACAGTTTGTAAAATACCAGTCCTGAAGGTGTTTAAAGGCAAAGTAAAATATTTTATGTCTAATTAATTTAGGAAATTTTTTATGCCATACCTTTCCATTATAAAATCAGGTCATAATAAAGTTTCTGAGAAATCCTGCAATGGAAGGAAAATACTGTCTTTTGCTTAATAGGTTTTCCTGTACACATTTGATCCTAATTTCATTTTACTCCTTAATTTCTATTTATTTCTAGTCTAAAGAAAAAAAAGTGGCTAGGTAATTCTCTCTATTAATGTGCAGGGTGTTTCTGGAAATGCATTCCTTTAAGCTTTTCCATTTATTTAACTGGACAGTTCTCTGCTCCCTTCACCTGTCCACTGCTCCTGTTCACCTTAACACACACAGTGAACGTTGACCCTGTGGCAAGAACACAAGATTTAAAATCGGGAAGAGGACTAATTCCATACCTATAATGTCTCCTCTACACTTACATGCTCAGACCCTTCAGACATTCCTCCTGTGCCGTGGTTTCAGAAACACTTTCCATTCCTCTCCATGCTCCAATTTACTCCGGCTCCTCTTAGGAGCAGCAGCAGAGAAGGCCGTGGTGCCCCAAGGGGCTAAGCAGAGTGGAACCTCTCCCCTGTGCAGAAGTCAGTAATTCATCACGTCATCAGGGATCTCTGCTCTGCTTGTGATGAGGAAGACATGTGATGGGTGTCTGCTGTGGCAGGCAGAATTCTCAGGGGGCCCTGAGATTTCCCACCCCCTTTGTTCATTCCCTTCTCAGTCTCTGGGACCGTGAATGTGGTGTATTTAATTTCTAGGATTAGGTTATGGCACAGGCTACCTTGAGATAGGATGGACCTAACACGATCACAGAAGCTCTTTAAAAGCAGAATTTTCTCTGCCTGCTCACAGACAAGTAAGTCAGGAAGATTTAAAGCAGGAGATAAACTCAGAGCACGATGGTTATCTTGAAGATGGAGGAGACCAAGTCGTATGAGGGAGGTGACTTTTAGGAGCCAAGAGCAGCCAGCAAGGAAACAGGGACCTCAGTCCTAAAACCACAAGGAGCTGAACTTGGCCCAAAACCTAAAAACTTTTGGAAGTGGATCCTTTCTCTGTGTATTAAAATGAAAATTCTGTTAGGCTAAAGCCTTAATTTCGGCATTGTGAAATCCTGAGTCGGGAAGCAGGTAACACTGTCCCTGATTTCTGATCTACCAAACTCTGAGCAAATAAATGGGTGATTTTTGAAGCTGCTAAGATTGTGGCAATTCATTACACAGCAATAGAAAACTAATAAATCCAAAGAACCAAAGCTCACCATCTTTACCATATTTTGCTTTGATATGTGCTTTGTGATATATGACAGTAATGCATTTTCCATTTTCTCTGGCCGAACAGTTTTAAGTGTCCCACATAAATATATATTACATGCATGCTTTCTTTTTTTTGCTTCCAATAAGATGCTGCCAGCTTGCAGCAATTCTCTGATTCATAGATTCCCCAGAAATTTATATTTCATGAATATCAGATCTATATTGCTTTGTATGCTTTTTTTCCCCCATTAAGATACGCCCTTCCAATTCTGGGTTCTAAGCTAGAGGCACATAGCATAACTGATTAAACATTCAAGATAACTGTTTCCCCTTCTCTACTAAGATTGTAAGTTTACTCTCTTGATTACCCAAACCCTAGCATTATGATGCTGATTGACCTCAAGTGTTGATTATGACCTCTTTTCTCATTTGCTTTTTTTAAATGAGTCACCAGGCATCTTCTCCACTATTTATCTTGCTGACTCACATTTTTTGTCCTTTATAAACATTGGCATTAAAAGTGCCTTAATAATTTCTTCTACATTTTATTTTCAGCTTTAAAACGTCTTATACAGCTCATTCTTTGATCTATTATCTCAGGCCATCATCACACTGTCTTGGGCCAAGGCCTGAGACACTTCTCAATGTTCCATATGGTATCTGGGCATAATCTCATTTATCTCCTAGAATCTCAGCCTTAAAATGAATGAAAAAGTAGAGTTTTCATTTACCTGGGGCCCCAAACTCTTCAGTACTATATTGCTGAGGACATTTATTAATCATCTCAGGTGGTTTTGGTTTTTCAGCGTGAATAAGCAATTTTAAATAATGGGGGGTGTATATATACCTTCACCCCTCGTTAAGAAATACACTAAATAGATAAGTTATTACTTCAAATGCCTAATTTTCTGTTTTCTGAAAACACTAGCCATTCCTTCTCAGTCCCTTTTTGTGTCTCCTTCTCCTCGGCCGGGTCTATGGATCCACATCTTACCAAGGGTTCAGTTTGGGATGGAGTTTAGATTTGAATGTGAAGTGAAGGACAGCATATGGCTGACCCCAAGGATGTGCCTGTTAGGGTAACAATAATCTTCAGTGAAATTCTCTCCCCCCCAATTTGTACTTTCAATAAAAATTAAAGGCTTATGCTTTGAAAGTATGATTCTAGTAACCTGATTTGAAAAAAAGGCTTATGATGTATGCTACTAAATACTAAGACTTGCTATCCAAGGTTCTTTCCCTTAAATGGCCACATGATTCCCAGAACTTGGGGGAGAGTAAGGAATTTTTCTAATTCTCCAGATGATAAACTCCAAAGGAAGTATATGTCTTTGGTCTTGCTATCCCAAAGAGTTCAAGGACCTCCATTAATCCTTGGCCCACTCCAACAGTATCAATCTTTTAGTCATTTATCTTTATTTTAGTTTTTTTGTTGCTTTATTCCTGAAAACTTGAGTGGATGGTGGGTGGGTGTGGTTTGTGTGTGGGGGGTTTGGTTTCGTTTGGTTATCATGTTTTCCCAAGTACTTTTTACTGTTTTCAGTTTGATCATTCATTCTGACACATAATAATTATTTTGCTTTCCGTTACCCTACAAACATAATGAATACACCTGGATTTCTTGTTTTCATAATCTCCCAGTTAATCAGCATCTCCATGATTAGTTCAACATTTTCTCTAATATTTACTTTTGAATTCAACATCTATGTTCTCCTTCAATATTAATTCCAAACCAAAAAATGTGAAAATAAATTTTAGTGGCACACATTTGATAACTCATTGTTAAAAATTCCCTTTTCAATAATAATAAAAATTATATATACACACACACTTCTTATACAGGATGTCTCTAAAGTTTATGTGCAATTTATAATAGACAACTATTTTAACTTTTGCCTATGTTCTTTAACAATAACACAACGTTAAATTTTGTCATATAGTTTAATGTCAGTAAAATACAGTAAGGTGTCAAGTTAGATGAGAATTAAGTTCTAAAATCATTAAGTGAGAAGAAAATCAGACAAATATACGTATATATTTCATTAATAATCGCTTAGGAAAAGGTCATGTTGAAGCCTATAAAACCAATATTTTCCCTCAACATTGGAATAAATTATTGTTTCCTTGGTTGAGTTTCAGACAAAATCATTGGCATAAATTTAGGGCGTCATATTGTACTGAAAATAAGCATCCTTAAATGATAAAATAGTGTTCCCCTCCATGGTGGGTGGTGACTGAATGGAAAGTCAAATTGTGTCTTTCTTGTCTTGCTTCTGAGGAGACTCATGTTCCGTGACTGGGATGGTGGGAAGAGCCATCTGTAATTCTTAAATTATTCTTACTCTCTCTTTTATTTAGAGTGGGGGCTTGCTTACTAGTTCCTTCTTTCAAGGACAGCTGAATTTACTTAATTTTATTGTGTAAAATACACTATGCTAAATGATGTGTTGATATGACAGCCATTCACATTTTAGTTGACTAACCTCAGAACGATGAGATAAAATGACTTCCGTTTGCTCTTATGATAAAGTTTGCACTTTTCAGTTTTGTTTTACTGAGTTTGAACATCAGGGGGGAAAGATATTTTTAAAGATCAAGTCTTGCTCTTGCTCAGGCTGGTCTCAAACCCATGAGCTCAGGCAATCCATCTGCTTCAGCCTCCCAGAGTGCTAGAATTACAGTCATGAACCACTACACCAGCCTCTGAACAAAGATTTAAAAAGAAAAAATGATCAACATGAGTTGGCAAGCAGAGACAAGAACAGGATGTTAGTCATGAGTTTGATAGACATCTTTCTCTTCACAACAGAGGCAGCTGTGTAGCAGGCCAGTTCTAAGAGTTAATTCTAGAAGTTCCAAATATAGCCTGCTCCTCTAGACCTCCCAATGGGTCTGAAAATTATCTTATTCTTTTTAATAAGTCCCTGTCAGTTTAAACAAGCCAATCTAAATCCTATAGTCTGAAACTAAGAATCCTGATCAATTAACCAGAAAATAAAAAACATTTCAATGAAAGTTAATAAACTCCTGTTTACCTATGTAAAGTTCAAAAATATGTACAACTAAAAAACAGCTTTTGAATGAACAACTTTATGCCAATAAATTTTATATCTATGAAAAAAAATAATTGAGATGTATCAAGCATGTTATGTGTTAATAATTCTGCACACATCATGCTGTCAAATCCTTAAAATAATTTCAAAAAAAATGTATTTTGTCCATTTTAAAGAAAGAAAAGAGACTTTCTTTCTGTAGGGCAGGATCATTTTTGAAGACCATACATATAATAGGCACAGATGCTACTCTACTAGGAAATGGAATAGTAAGAGTCAAAACTCAAGTTCTCTCCACAAAGCTGCCTACCCTCATCTCTTCTGTTCTTATTCCTATAGAAAGACCGAGGCTTTGGGGCAGCAGGCTGAGGTTTCCCAGGCCTTGTTAACTGCCCCTACAGTCTTATTACAGCAACTTTTATCCCATTTGCAAGAAACAAAATCTTTATTCTATGGCTCTGATTCATTGATACTATACTCATAATGAGGTCTAGTGTTTTATCAAGAGCTATTTGAATTGAAAGTCACCTAGATGAATTTTCTAAAGTTACTGGGAATAAAATATTGTTGATGTAAACAAAATGGAAGCATCTCAAACTACTGGAGGGGGAAACAAATTTTTTTCTTTTTTTTCCATGTATACATTAATGCATTTATGGGGTACAATGTGCTTATTTCATATAGAATTAGGAATGCTTACATCACACTGGTTAATATATAACTCATCTCGTTTACTTAGTTATTGTGCTAAGACATTTGTACTCTATACTAATAGATCTGACATGTACCCTTGCATTATGCACCATTGGTGTGATCCCACCATTCACCCTCCCTCAATTTTACCTCTGCCCCCTTCCCATCCCTCCTTCCTCCCTCCTTGGGCCATAGCTGTGATCTATTCTTCATATGAAAGTGTGAGTGACTGTAAATTGGTTTCATAATAGTACTGAGTATATGGGCTATTTTTTTTCTATTCTTGAGATACTTTAGTAAGGATATGTTCCAGCTCTATCCATGTAAATGTAAAAGAGGTAAAGTTTCCATCTTTTTTAAGGCTGCATAATATTCCATGGTATACATATACCACAATTTATTAATCCATTGAATCCAGGGATCGATGGGCACTTGGGCTTCTTACATGATTTGGCTACTATGAATTGAGCTGCAAAGAACAATCTGGTCCAAATATCTTTGTTATAAAGTGATTTTTGGTCTTTTGGATATACACCTAGCAGAGGAATTACAGGATCAAATGGCAGGTCTACTTTTACATCCCTGGGTATTCTCCATATTTCTTTCCATAAGGGACATATTAGCTAGCACTCCCACCAGCAGTGCAGAAATGTTCCCTTTTCTCTACATCCATGCCAACATCTGTAGTTCAGCTTTTATATATATCAATAATAGTCAAGCCAAAAAAACAGTCAAGGACTCTATTCCCTTTACAGTCGTGCCAAAGAAGATGAAATATTTGGGAATTTACCTAACAAAGGACAATGTCCATGTTACCCAAAGCGATTTACAAATTTAATGTAATCCCTATCAAAGCACCACCATCATACTTTAAAGATCTGGAAAAAATAGTACTTCGTTTTATATGGAAACAGGAAAAAAACTCAAATAGCCAAGACATTACTCAGAAATAAAAACAAATCAGGAGGAATCATGCTACCAGACTTCCAACTACACTATAAATCTATAGTAATCAAAACAGCATGGTATTGGCACAAAAATAGAGAGGTATATGTATGGAACAGAATTGAGAACCAAGAGATGAGCCCAGATACTTTTTATCATTTGACCTTTGATAAGGCTATCAAAAATATAAATTGAGGAAAAGATTCCCTATTTAACAAATGGTGCTGGGTGAATTGGCCAGCAACTTGTAGAAGACTGAAACTGGATCCACATTTTCTCCTCTAACAAAAATTGACTCTCAGTGGTTAAAGGACTTAAACTTAAGACATCAAACTATAAAAGTTCTTGGAGCAAGTACAGGGGAAACACTTGAAAAAATTGGACTGGAGGAATAATTTATGAGGAGGACCCCCTGGGCAATTGAAGCAACATCAAAAATACACTACTGGGACCTGATCAAACTAAAAAGCTTCTGCATTGCCAAGAACACAGTAAGTAAAGCAAGTAGACAGCCCTCAGAATGGAAGAGGATTTTTGCAAGTTATATTTTCAACAAAGGTCTAATAACCAGTATCCACAGAGAACTCAAACTTATTAATAAGAAAAAAACAAGTGATCCAATTTTACTGTGGGCAAGAGACAGAAGCTTCTCTGAAGAAGACAGGCGCACAGTCTACAGACACATGAAAAAAATGCTCATCATCTTTAATCATCAGAGAAATGCAAACCAAAACCACTTTGAGATATCATCTAACTCCAGTAAGAGTAGCCCACATCACAAAATCCCAAAACTACAGATGGTGTGGATGTGGAGAAAAGGGAACACTTCTGCACTGCTGGTGGGAATGCAAGCTAGTACGTTCCTTTTGGAAGGAAGTTTGGCGAACACTCAGGGATCTAAATGTAGACCTACCATTTGACCCTGCAATTCCTCTTCTAGGTGTACATCCAAAAGACCAAAAATCACTTTGCAACAAAGATATTTGCACCAGATTGTTCATTGCAACTCAATTCATAATTGCCAAGTCATGGAAGAAGCCCAAGTGTCCATCGACCCATGAATGGATTGATAAATTATGGTATATGTATACCATGGAATACTATGTAGCATTTAAAAAATGGAGATTTTACCTCTTTTATGTTTATG
>CAUYRH010018254.1:0-24369 GCA_963574655.1 Perodicticus potto
CCACACCTTTTGGGGGCAAAACACGATTGTAAGAGGGACTTTACCCAACAAATGCAACCAGTGTAACATGGTTTCTTGTACCCTCAATGAATCCCCAACAATAAAAAAAAAAAAAAGAAATAATTAGCTTCATGGAGATGAAGTTTCCAGCACAATGAATAGTGCTGGGTGGGTGAAAATACTGGTGAGCAGCGTTCCAGATGCCAGACCAATGAAAAGTTTGGCCAAGGGTTCCCGCGTCCCCGGCGCTGGTGGGCCCCGGGACTATGCAGGCCGGGCCCGGGAGAGGGCAGCAGAGGGCCGCGCTCTGGACTGGGCTCCCGCGTGCAAGGGCCGAGCCGGCTGGCGGCAGACAGCTCTTATTTAGTCCTTTGTAGGCCGAAGTGCACTGATGGTGAGCTGGAGGCCCTCTTCCTATTCGTGTTTAGATGTGCTGATTCGTGCCACGGAGACTGTAATGAAGCTGCCTTACTGTGGGCCCCTTGTGGCTGGAAAGGCCACGGAGTCTCTCGGAGGAAGTCGGGGGTGGGGATAGGAGTGGGAGGAACAGGTTAGGGCAAGGAGGGCCCTGAGGTGGAAGGGCGAGCACAAATGTACAGATGGGATTTGGGGCGTTGGCTGCAAGGGGACAAGCCTCAGGGAGACTGTTCTGCAAAGCAAGAAATAAGGTGACCTCCAGTGAGGGCCAGTCTGGGAGGAAGAAGGCAGACAGCAGCCTGGGGCAAAGTAGGAACAATTACTGAGGGCCTTCCACCGTCAGAAATAACTTGTTTCCCATGCTCTCTGAATTGATTTCCTTCCTGTTCTCTTTTGTTAGTAAAGTTGGTTTTAAAATTTCCAATCGTTCCTTCTGTACTGAGGGGAAAAGGGATTTTGCATGCGCACTGGGGGGTGGGGGAGGGGTGGGAGTGAGAGGGGAGCTCAGTGAGTGAACCAGGGGGCCAGAAAGGAGGTGGCAGAGGTCAGGGGAAAGACCCCAAGTGGAAGCCACACTTAGTCTGGCCCGGTGTGCTCTCCTCAGCTATTATGATACACTCACACACTTCACTTGTACACACAACACGCAACATGTATAATCTCACACGCATGCTCACCTCACATGGGTAACACATACGCGAGCACACGCCTCACACACTGATACAGCACACATGCCCACTGATGCACACAAACCCACACCACACTGATACAGGGGCTTTGTGGTGAATTTCATGGTTGTCCCTCCACTAGCTGGTCTCAGTTTCCCCTCTGACATGCCACCATTCCCTGATGTAAAGTGACAATGTGGTTTAAGACTCAGCTTAAATCAACTCTTAATTTCAGGGGTAGCTCCAATCGGCCTAACCCCATTAACAGAATCCCAGCCTTTGGCTGCTGCAGTTGTTTTAGGGGGGAGCTCCCAACCACCCTGATCCTTTAGACACAGGTGAGGAAGCACACAGCCCTAGAAGCTGTCCACAGCCATCCTGCCACCCCCAAAAGGGCTGGTTTAGAAGAAGCTGACAGGGGAGGTGTGGGCGAGAGACTCACCGAGCAGCAGAGTTATGGCTCACCAAACAATGGGAGCCTCCACGCTGGGTGCCCACATTACCCCTAAACTTTAGATTTTGCAAACCAATACATTGTCTTGGTTGTTTAAGGATTCTAGTTGAATTTTCTGTTTCTTATATCTGTAAACCTTGGAATGGATCAACCACTTCCAGAACTGTTTTTAATAAGGAGGGCTATTCCTTCCTGCCTCTCCTTTGGCCTCTTGGTCCTCAAAATGGCCAAAATGTACCTGGCATAGTTCTTGGAACCTTAGGATATAACAAAGAAGAAAATAGTATTTAAAACTAAAACTGAGCCTCTTTGCCTTATAAGGAAAGTTGACATAACTGAAATCTGGGGAGGAATAAATCTCCAAATGGATCTTGTTTCTTACAAAGGCTGAGATGAAATTCAAGCCAATGTTTTTGAATTTTAAGGGTCTGGAAATCTTGGCTGACATGGGAGATTCTATATACGTATGTAAACATACATTATAAAAATATAATGCCTATAAAATAATGTAATCATATACTAAATAGATTTAAATACCCTAATCACTCTGAGCACCCTGAGGCATGAGCGTAACTTACCCCATTTTACAGATGATGAAGGAGGGTAAGAAGGGTATCACCTGCTCAGCTACAGAGGGGTGGAGCCCTACTAACTCAGGGGTCTTTGGCTCTAAAGCTTGTGATTGCACTTCCAGGGTAGAACACCAACTACCACACCCATGGCTGCCTGTTGGATGTGATTTGCTCTGGGTGGGCTCTTTGGGGAGGGGTATGGTGAGGAGATATAAGAGAAGTTTCCCACTATATTTATTTAACGTTTTATGGGAGCAATGGAGGGAAACGGGGGGGGGATAGAGAGCCTCCTACACTGGAATTCTGTTCATGGTAGAAGGGAGAAGCAAACTGGACCTTAGAAAGTCAACCTTGGCCAGGGAGGCAGTGTAGAGCAATGATTAGAGCCCGACGGGGCTCAATGCCAAGGCCATGATGTATTAGCTCTGTGACTTCAGACAAGTTAGTTAATCTATTGAGTCCTGACTTCTATCCCTAAAAATGAGACTTGCTTTGTAGGGTCTTTGTGTGAACTAAACAAAAAACTACAAGTAAAGCACTTTGCATAGTGCCTGGCACCCCAAATTGGTGGCTATTATCATACGTGTGGTGCTTGGCAGATTTAGAGGTATTCTAAAGTCCCTTTCTGATAACCATTGCCATGCTCATATATGATTACAGGGGAGCAGCTCGTGTGAAATGCCTTTCTCTCTCTTTTTCTGTCCTATGGGAGCAAGTTGGGGGAAAGTGGGGTGTGAGGGACACAGTGGTAGCGTCAGGATTAAGGGTCCACAAGAAGGAGAGGAGGCCAGTCCGGGAAAGACTTTATTAGAAAAGATCACAGTGGAGTTTGACCAGGAGTCAGCTCAGCTTTCAAGAAGCTTTTACTATCCCTTATCATAGAGTTGGACTGTGGGAGGGGGTCTCAGAGGGAGTCGTCCCTTCTGCAGAGGAACTAATTTTTATACTCAGGGCAAATCTAGGGGTTACTCCCTTAATTGGCCAGCAGCTGGGGCCAGAGTAAAAGGTACTATTAGGTTGTTTCTCAGGAACAATGGCCTTGAGGCATTCCAGGGGGTGGGCAGGAATTGCTGTGTTGGAGCCGTTTGGTTTCTGGCTTGCTTTTTCTCATAGCTGTTTCCCCAAATGGTTGCACTCCTGTCACGGCTGTGAGGATTTCCTTCCCACAGAGTAGGCTACCCGTGTCATTGACTTTTGGTAGAAAAAGAGAAGGAGCTTCTTACTGCACAAAACACAGGCATCCCTCATGGCTAGAGGGATTGAAACACAGGCATCCCCAGGATAGAGGGATTGAAATATCAATACCTCGGGTGGCACCTTTGGCTCAGTGAGTAGGGCGCCAGCCCCATATACTGAGCGTGGTGGGTTCAAACCTGGCCCCAACCAAACTGAAACAAAAAAAATAGCTGGGCATTGTGTTGGGTGCCTATAGTCCCAGTGGCTTGGGAGGCTGAGGCAATAGAATTGCCTAAGCCCAAGAGCTGGAGTTGCTGTGAGCTGTGATGCCACAGCACTCCACCAAGGGCGGCAAAGTGAGACTCTGTCTCTAAAAAAAAAAAAAAAGGAAAGAAAGAAATATCAATACCTCTATATATTGATAAGTCCTGAGTTAAGGAAGCCTGACCTAGAAAGAGTTGCGCTTCAGAGAGCCTGGTGCCCCCTCTGCTGACTGGCTCAGCAATCAAATTGGCAGGAAATATGGCCACTGGACCTGGCTACGACTTGTCAAGTCTGGCTGGAATACAGCTTAGGTCTCCCCTGAGCTGGCAAGTGAGATGCTTGAGGCATAGCATTTAAGGAGACCCTGTCTCTCAGCCGCTGACCCTGAGCTTGCAGGAGCTGGAGAAGCAGCACTTCCTTCAATTCTGAGGCCTAGCCCTCACCTTAGCCCCGCCTAGAGAAGTGGGCTTTGTATCACTGCTTCTGTTTCAGAGTGAGAAAGGAAGCTCCATCGTGAAGCAGGGAGCACGCAGTGTGCCCATATCTCAAGGAGGGGTGCTTAGGGATGCTCTCTGCTAGGCAAGCCTATGAGCGGGCCTGACTGTAGAGAACTCTTAGATGTCTTTCCCTGGACAGAAGGTCAGACCCTCAGGTACTGTGCAAAGGAGAGCATAAAACCTTCTCCTTCACTCACAGAGGGAGCTTTGGCTTAGAAATAGAAGCCAGGGTATCGTGAAGGGAAGTGTTTTAGTTGTTTATTGTGGAGGTCAAGAATCCAGGCACCACTTACAGGGGTCCTCTCATTTAGGGTCCCTCACAGGCTGGATTCAAAGTGTTGGCTGAGGTGTTGTTATTGCAAAGCTTAACTAGGGAAAGATCTTCCAAGTTCATTCAAATGTCTATTGGCAGAATTCAGTTCCTTCCTCCTGTTGGCTGGAGGCCTCCCTCAGTTCCTTGCCATGTGGGCCTCTCCAACATGGCAGCTTGTTTCTGCAAATCCAGCAAACTCAGAAGGAGCATGGGCAGGAGAGAGAGAGCATGCAAGCCAAATTAGAGTCAAACTACTTTATAGCCTTGTCACAGCCCCTGTGGCCCTGGTCTTGATCGCTGCAGGAAGGAACCAGCCATGATGCGGATTAGAAGTACAAGCTTGCAGGAGGGGGCTAACTTGATTGCAGGGTAGCCCCGAGCAACCTCTGCAGTAGCCTTTTATTGAGACAGCACAAGACAGGTGAGGGGAGTAGTGGACAATGAGTAAGTGCCTAAGGATCGGGGCGGGCTCTTTCTCCGCAAGGAGCACCTGTGGACGAATTGCCTGAGGGTCCGCCCCCCAGCTGCCAATCATCTTGCTCAGAGGTCGTCTGGCTCTTGGTGTCCTCTACATAGCCTAATCTCAGAAGTGACACCTCATCGCTTTTGTCATTTTCTTTCTTTTTTTTTATTTTGGTGACAGAGTCTCACTTTGTTTAGCGGGGTAGAGTGCTGTGGCATCATAGCTCACAGCAACCTCAAATTCTTGGGCTCAAGAGATTCTCTTGCCTCAGCCTCCCAAGTAGCTGGGACTACAGGCGCTCTTCACAACGCCCAGCTATGTTTAGAGACGGGGTCTCACTGTGGTTCAGGCTGGTCTTGAACCTGTGAGCTCAGGTAATCTACCCATCTTGGCCTCCCAGAGTGCTAGGATTATAGGTGTGAACCATTGCACCCAGCCACTTTTATCATTTTCTATTTGTTAGGAACAACTATGTCCAGTCTACACACACACACCGGAGGCTCACACAAGGGCGTGACTGACTACCCAGAGACCAAATCATCAGGAACCAATTCAGAAACAGACAGTCACAGGGAGGAGTAGAGGTGAGCCACTGGGATTTATTGAGGCCCAAGGACGATCAGGCCATCTCATAATCATCCCATAACATGCTCTCTCTTTTTAAAATTTTTTTTGTAGAGACAGAGTCTCACTTTATCGCCCTCGGTAGAGTGCCGTGGTGTCACACAGCTCACAGCAACCTCCAACTCCTGGGCTTAGGCGATTCTCTTCCCTGAGCCTCCCGAGTAGCTGGGACTACAGGCGCCCGCCACAATGCCCAGCTATTTTTCTGGTTTGCAGTTCGGCTGAGGCCGGGTTTGAACCCACCACCTTCGGTATATGGGGCCAGCGCCCCACTTGCTGAGCCACAGGCGCAGCCCAAGGAGGATCTTTTATTATTATTTTTTTTGCAGTTTTTGGCTGGGCCTGGGTTTGAACCCGCCACCTCCAGCATATGGGGCCGGCACCCTACTCCTTTGAGCCACAGGCACCACCCAGCCCATAAGGTTCTCTTGATAGGCTTGTGAAGAGATAGACCTCAGTTATCCTCTGCATGAGAATGTCAAGGAAAGGGTCTTTGAGGGGTTAAATGCCATTGGGAGGCCCACATAAATCTGAGGACAAGTTTGGTACTGTGAGAAACCGTAAGTGGCCCCTGAGGTTAGAACTCAGGGATTCCTCATGTTTGTAGAGTGGCTGGTAACTGATGGACAAGCAGAGTTCAAATCCCAAACCACTGAGTGGGGAAGGCCAAGAATACTCTCATGACAAATGAAGAGGGGGCAGTGATGAGTGTGTTAGGACAATTCAGAAGCTGAGGTAGGAGCTGGATTTATGAAGCAGGTGCACACTGATGTTTTAGAGCTACTGAGGATGTTAGAAGACAATAGAGAAAGGCGCCCATAAAAGGAGGTCGTCTGAGAAGCAGCCTGCATGCTTCTAGGCGAGGAAGTCGTCTGAGAAGCGGCCTGCATGTTTCCAGAAGAGTGACGTGGGCAGGTCATTCCTCCAGAGTGTCACTGTAGGTGGCAGCCTCAGGTAGACACTGGCTGATGAGGTGGTTCCTAAGGTGATCACAATGGTTAGAAAAGAGAAGATTGCGTACAGAGGACATTGATGTGGCCCCCATAACCAGGCGTGGAAGCTCCTGCCTATAATCCTGCTCTAGGAGGATGAGGCAGGAGGATTCCTTTAACTTAGGATGTTCGAGACCAGCCTGAGCAAGAGACCCCGGTCTCTACTAAAAATAGAAAAAATTAGTCAGGCCTTATGGTGGGACCCTGTAGTCCCAGCTACTCAGGAGGCTGGGTCAGGAGGATCACATTTGAGTTTGAGATCACAGTGAGCTGTGATGACGCCACTGCACCCCAAAACAAAACAAAACAAAACAGAAAAAGAGTGGAGGCTATGCAGAATGTTTGGAGTTTCTTTTTTTCTTTCTTTCTTTTTTTTTTTTTTTTTGAGACAGAGTCTCACTTTGTCACCTTCTATAGAGTGCTATGGCGTCACAGGTCACAGCAACCTCTAACTCTTGGGCTCAAGCAATTCTCTTGCCTCAGCTTCCCTAGTAGCTGGGACTACAGATGCCTGCCACAACACTCTTTAGAGACAAGGTCTTGCTCTTGCTCAGGCTGGTCTTGAACTCGTGAGCTCAGGCAATCCACCCGCCTCAGCCTCCCAGAGTGCTAGGATTACAGGCGTGAGCCACCACGCCCAGTCTATATTTGGAGTTTCTAATGGATGCACCTGTCCATTCACCTTTCCTTAGCTTGTATGATCTCTGAGGTCCGGTGGAGATTTTCCTTATTGTCTGGGGATGCATCTATCCTGATGTGACCTGGAGCAAAAGACTTATCCTCTGTCAGCCTTGGTTCTCATACCTTTAATATGGTAATCATGCCTACTCATAGTGTTACGGGGAATAAATAAGTAAGGGATATAATTACCTAGTATACAATAGGTGCCTAATAAAAGTTAGCTCTCTTCTCCCCTCAACCTTTTCCCTGCCTCCCCACATTCAAAACGATATGTTGTGGTTTTTACATACACAGTAGATTGACACTCAACCTTCATTCCATTTGCCTTCTGGAAAACTAAAACTACATTTCCCAGACTTTGTAGTCAGGGGTCCAGGGAACCCTCACTGTGGAACATCTGGGCACAAACCCCGGACACTATTCTCTGTTGTATCTGCAGTTTCTGCTGGTACTTCAGTGGAGGCCTGGCACAAGCACACAGTCTGGTGCCCTGTCACTGGCCTCGTGACATTGGGAGATAAGGGGCTTCCATTTGCATGGGGCCTTGTGGCAGGGGCAGGCGATTCTGGAGCAGGCAGCTTGCTGGCCAAGGTGACCCAGCAGCCCCCTTGGTGGCCCAAGCCTCCTTTAGGAAGCCTTGCTGAAAGCTCAAACTAAAGTCTTCTCTAAATCCCTCCCAGTAGTTCTGTAAGACACATAATACCCTCTCATAAATCCTCTCTTGCTTAATCTAGTCAGAGTGGATTTTGTTCTCTTCAACTAACCAATATAAGTGGAATGGAGAGATTTTTATTGCTGAATTCCTCTTAGGAAAGTCACTGTGTGTGTTGGAAGGCTGCCTTGATGAAGGCCCGCAGGGAGGGTAGTCCCCTCACTCAGGATCCCCTGCCACATTCCCGCCCCAGGCCTGAGTGGCCACTCACACCAAGGCTGTGGGAACTTTTTGAGTAGTTCCCGAAAAAGAAAAGGAAAGGCTCGACGCTTGTAGCTCAAGCGGCTAGGGCGCCAGCCACATATACCAGAGCTGGTGGGTTCAAATCCAGCCCAGGCTGCCTGACATCTACAACAACAACAACAACAACAAAAAATAAATAAAAGTAGCCAGGCATTGTGGCAGCACCTGTGGTCCCAGCTACTTGGGAGGCTGAGGCAAGAGAATTGCTTAAGCCTAAGAGTTGGAGGTTGCTGTGAGCTGTGATGCCACGGTACTCTATCTAGGGCAACATAGTGAGACTCTGTCTCAAAAAAAAAAAAAAAGAAGTAGAGGAAGGAGACAAAAACCTGGAGAGAAGGCAGAAGAACTCAGTGGATGGTCCAAGGCCAGGTGCTGTATCATCTGACCCCTTTTCAAGACCCTTTCCCCCATATTTTCTACAAAGTCTGTGTAAAGGCTTGGTGTGATTGAATGTCTTGTTGCCAAAACCAAAGGAGTGACTGAACTTTATGTTGGTGGAAACACAGTCTGAGGACAGAAGTGATGTGGGAGGGAGCCGGAATCTGGGGAGGCGGAAGTGCCAGGAGACCACGGACTTCACAGGGAACCAGCAGAGACACCGGGAGGGTGATGGATGCCCTGCCCACGAGATTCAGAAGTCCAAGGTCATCTCACTTGGGGTCTAGGAACAGTGGCCCTCAGTGGAAATCTAGAGTACACACAAATATCATTTAGGACTGATTCTTTCCTACTCTGCCTGGCTCTTTACCTTCCAACTTGATGTCCGTCTCCCCAAACTCTCAAAGTGTTGAAGCCCCACAATCCCCCAGAGCACTGTCTATTTCTCATTTGTGTTTGCTTGCATTTTGTTGTTATTGTTCTCCTTTTTCTGCAAGAGTGTCAGCTCCTGGAAGGCAGAGGCCTGGGTCTAATTCACCTGTCACTCTCTGAAGTTTTTACACGCGAGGGCTGTGTGTACATGCCTTTGTGCATTTTTCCGGGAAGTACCCAGAACCTTAACCATGTTCTCAAAGGCACCTAGAACTTTAAAAATGTTCGGAAGCTCATGCGGGGGTCTTTTCTTGGACATCTGGACACTGTTTCTTTACTTATCTGCTAAAAGAGTCATCTTTCATAAGTCAAATCCATCTAATCTTCAGGCTTGTCTTCTATCAAGACAGCACACATGGAGATGGAAAGCTCATGGGCTATGCAGGAAACCTTGAATCGGTCTCTGGTTTCAAGATGCTGTCAATTAGCGTTCATTCGAGCAGAGCTTGTTTATAGCTTCTTCCCTTGGACGCCTTGCCCTGCTCTCAGAGAGGTTTACAAGCCACGCTGACACCAAACGAGCCCCACTGTGGGTGGGATCCATGGCTGTTGTGTGCTTTCCAGCCTGCTGTCTCTTAAGCTATAAATATTTATCAAGTGAATGTGGGGATGTCAGGCTCCAAAGAGTGTCTGGGATGGTGTGTGCGTGTGTGTATGTGTGCATGCAGGGTGGTGTGTGTGTGTATGTGGGGTGGTGCTGAGAGAGGGAGAACCCCGCAGACGCTGGTATGTGACGGTGCTGCATGAGAGATTTGAAGCCAAGAGCAGCAAAAAGCCCATCGCGAGTCTGTATCTTCGCAGCCCAGACTGATAGGAGGGGAGCTCTGTTCTAACCTGCACATCTTGGCCCAGAAACCATGGGCAACAGCGGCAAAGCAAAGCTGGTTCCTGACAACTGCTGAGTTTGTAAACTTTCTAAAGATCCCATGTTTATCTCTTAGATTAATCCACTGACACTTCCATTTAGCCGACAGCATTGTGTGGGGGTGTATGAATAGAGCCAGACAATAAAAGACTGGAAAGGGCCAGATTAGTTTTTCGTTGGCATTTATTGTTTTTAACTTGGAGTAATTGGTTGTTAAAATGGATCTGTTTAACTCTCAGTTGCATTTGAGGCTCCCAAATCCCTGCACTTCCCAAGTAAGATCACCTATGAATGCTCACAAAGGGGTGACCCACACTCACATAAGGATATAAAAGAGCTGAAATTGAGGTGACCAGGAGGAATAGACACTGGAGATTAGTGTGAGGAAAGCTGTTCATGTGCTTTGAGGCCACAGCCCCTGCCCCAGCCACCCCATCTTTAGAAGGGGTTCTAGAAGGTCTGAGCATTTTCTACTCTCAGGATGCCATCCACCAATTTGCATACCTGTCATCCCAAAATTATGCCACACTGGCCACAAACTAATAGCAAATGTTTGAGTTTTTTTAACACCTCCCTCATGCACACACACACCCACCCACCCCTTTCTCTGCACACTCACATGCCAGGGACTGAATACTGAGCTTGCTGTCACCAGTTCTGCCAAAAAAACGAACACCTCCATGGCAGAGCTTGTCACCAGAAACAGCACAAGGCAGGTGGCTCAGTCACGGCTGACTTTGCACTCCAACTCTTGTCTTAGTGAGTCTTCCTGGCAGGGCCAAAATTCCTTCTAGAGGATTGCCTGTGAACATGCTAGGGAATGTAATTTTATTCACGAGCGTCTGCAGGGCAGGAAGGCATACCATTTGCTCAAAGGCCCATGTTAAGCTTCTCCCTGAGATTCCTCCCTCACTGTTCCCCTAGCTCACCTCTAGAAAATTTCCTCCTCTGGGACCCCTAGTTTATTGTAATCCAGGATAACATCAGCCTTCTTTGGTAAACTAAAGAGTTTCTTTCTTTTTTTTCTCTCTTGGTTTTTTCTTTGTTTGTTTGTTTGTTTGTTTGTTTTGAGACAGAGTCTCATTTTCTTGCCCTGGGTAGAGTGCCGTACTGTCATAGTTCACAGCAACCTCAAACTCTTGGGCTCAAGTGATTCTCTTGCCTCAGCCTCCTGAATAGCTGAGAAGACAAGCACCTGCCACAATGCCTGGCTAATTTTTCTATTTTTGGTAGAAATGAGGTCTCTCTCTTGCTCAGGCCTTAAACTCCTGAGCTCAGGCACTCCACCCACCTTGGCCTCCCAAAGTACTGAGACTACAGGTATGAGCCACTGAGCCTGGCCAACTAAAGAGTTTTTCTTGTTTTTGTTTTTGTTTTGTAGAGACAGAGTCTCACTTTATCGCCCTCGGTAGAGTGCCATGGCATCACACTGCTCACAACAACTTCCAATTCCTGGGCTTAGGCAATTCTCTTGCCTCAGCCTCCCAAGTAGCTGGGCCTACAGGCACCCACCACAATGCCTGGCTATTTTTTGTTTGCAGTTTGGCCGGGGCTGGGTTTGAACCCGCCACCCTTGGTATATGAGGCTCATGTCCTACCGACTGAGCCACAGGCGCCGCCCAACTAAAGAGTTTCTTGAGAGCAGGGATTTTGTATGACTCATTTATATGTCTCTAGCATCTGGTACAAGGCTTGATGGGTAGCAATGGTGGTGGTTTTAGAGTGTATCCACACATTTTTGGGTAATTCTTGCTTCAAAAAGTAGAATCGAATTCCCCTCCCTCCGTTTGAGTATGGGCCAGACTTCCAATGAACAGATGGTGGTACAAGTGCTATGCGACTCTGAGAGGGGTCATAAAAGATATGACTTGATCTCTCTTGGATCTGGGGGAAGCCAGCTGCCGTGTGTGGGGACCCCCAAGTAGCCCAATGGAGAGATCCACGTGACAAGGAAGTGAGGCCTCCTGCCAACAACCAGCACTAACTTGCTAGGCATTTTCTTCTTCCAGGAGGAAAACTTTCTCATCTGATGTGGGAGGATATTGTTTCCCCTGATGTATTAAAGTGGTTAAAAACCACAGCCTGTGACTCACCCTCTTTGCTTCCTATGAGTTGAGGCATGGTGGACAAAAGGAGAAGGAATTGAGGGTGGACAGTATAGAAGTGACGTCCAGAGTCTGCAGCCAGGATTACTGGCTGTGGTTTGGCCAAGCCTGACTAATGCCCCAGAGGAAGGTGAGGCGGGGGCATCAGCAGTGCAGAGCCCCTCACCTCTCCTTGTCAAAGGGAGGCATGTGGTGAACCTCAGAGTCTCTGGCAGGGAGGAAGAATACCTGTCAAAGAGCAGTCTTCCAGGCCTGGGCCACCCCGGTGCCCTGCATGCAAGCAGCCCCAGAGAGGCTGCCCCCACTGGGAAGAGAGAAGGCTTGGCACCCAGCAGTAAGGCAAGAGCATTTCATGCACGTGCATTAAGCCCAGCTCCCGGAGCAACCGCCCACAGTAGGACGGCCATCGCTTTCCTGCTCCTGGAGGGAGCTGAGGTTAAATAAGCAGCTGATCTCAAGCAAACTTGCTGAGGTTCAGGAAGGCAAGGTCAGCCTGCATTTCCCATGTGGGGATCCTACATCTTTTTGGTACCTGATTGCACAATTAACATATTTTCATTGTTCGAAAAAAAGTTCAAACAACACAGATATGTGGAGTTAAAAAAAAACTGTTCTCTTTCACAACCTGGGCCCAATCTTGTTTCCTCCTTACAGGTAACTATACTGTCCCTCAACCTGGTGGTGGTTGTGGTTGTTTTCATTGGATGATAAATTGTGGGCATCTCTTTTTTTTTCATGTCAGTACGTAGAGATTTAACTTCTTTTCTAAGACATATTTAATATTCCATAGTCTATGTGAGAGGAAGAAAAGAATTATGCTAGAAATAGCCACTTTCTACTGCCTTCTGTGGAGTGCGGGGTGAGGGTGTTGGGTGGGGAGGGCTCTTTGTTCAGCTGAGCATTGGGAGGGTTGGGGGAGGACTTATGGAAAGCTGAAGAATCATCTTCCTTACAGAGGGGCAAGGAATGTGGAGCTTTTGGGGCCGCCTGGGGTAGAGGGGGACTGGAAGGAGGCAGTTGCTGACAGGATAGAATATGAGTGGCCTTCCAGTGACCCCTGTCCGCCACCCTTACATGCCCTACAAGTTTACTGAATTCATGAATGAACATAGTCCTCATCTTTCGAAGTGTTTCCTTAGAGTAAAATGGCAAGGGTGCTATTACTGGGTCAAAGCCTACAAATTTCTTTATGGCTTTTGAGATGTTGTTTGTTAAATTGCTATTCCAAAGGGCTTTGAGAATTATGCTGCTACTTGCAGTGTTTCCCTGTGTGGGGAGGTGGAAAGAAGCCCCATCTGAGGATGTGCATATCTGGAATCTGAGAACTGAGATGAACTACACAAGTTCTGACAGATCAACGCAGAAGTATGGGTGCCCGCCGTGTGCCAGTTCCCGTGCTACGCTCTGACGCCAAGAGGACCCAGCTGGCTCAAGTGTCAGCCTCAGCTCCAGCCCCCTCGGTCAGGGCATGCATACAGAGAGTGGTCACAAATAGTAGGAAAGCCACGGGCTGGGAGTAACAAACATGTGTCACCTCTGCCCCACCCCCCACATCCACACTTCTGGCAAGAGGCCCTGACTGATCATAGAATTCTTTCCTGCTGAGTCCAGGTGCTTCTTCAGAATCCTTCTCAACATAGTGCTGTAGGCAGCTATTACCAATCAATCAGAGGTGGGTCCTGGATGGGACATATTTCTCTTCCTTGCTACCGGCTCAACTTCTGAAATTTTACCTTTTCCAGAAAAATTTTTTTTCATAATGTACATGAGAGTATGGAACTAACAACACTTAAAATGCTTACTTGTGCCCCACTGAAGGTAGGTGCACACTTGAGAAAATTCCAGCCTGGTGGGAAGATGGGTGAGTGCAGCTCAGAGGGAAGGCCAGCCCCTACCACCGGCTTCCTGAGGCCGGCCTCGGCCGCATCTGGGGAGCCCATAAGCCCATATCTGAGACCCCCGACACTTGGGAAGCAATGGTGGCCAGCTGATAGCAGCTGGGAAACCCTCAGGAAGTGGCTGGGGCACATCTGCTGAGCCAGTTGGCATATTATCTGGCAGGAAGTCAGGGCCTGGAGTCAAAAGAGAGAAATGAGGCTTTTCTCTGGCCTTGAGTTGCAGTTTCCTGGCCTCTGTGGTCCCAGATTCTGCATTTCTGCTCTGTTTTCTCCTGTTTCTCCCCAGCCCCATCCCGCATAGCTGCCAGCTGTGTTCTGCCAACCCTTGATTCTCATGGGTTTCCCCTGGTGGCCAGTGCTCTGACGCTGTTCAACTGTGACCAAGCCTGCTGGGCCCTTCAATGCTGGCCACACCTTCTTGCCTCATCCTGCCAGCTGGGCCTCAGCGTCATCGCTTACCAGCCTGTCCGCCCCCCTGGCTCTTATGGAAGCTGCCAAGGGTCGTCTGTCCTGAGTGGTCTGAGCAGGAAGTCTGTTTTCCTCCATTGAACATGTCCACGTGGGAAGTACAACTACCAGGCATGGTTTCCTTGTGCCCAGCACACAGGGAAGCATTGTTCACAAGGATATCCCTCTGTGTGAGGAGGTGATGGGTGGTGCAGAGTACGGGGATGTCAGAGTCACACAGCGGAGTTTCAATAATGGCCAGTCTCTTAACCTTTCAGAGGACAAATAAAAGTACCTACCTCGCTGAAGTCTCTAAGGATAACCAAAATAAGTGCACGTGATTTATAGTGAGAGCATTCAAAGTACATCAGTTTCCTGTGGCTGCTGTACCAAAGTACTACAAACTTGGTGGCTTTAACAACAGATATTCACCGCCTCACAGTCAATCTGAAGGTTAGAAGGAAGGTGTGCCCAGGGTTGGTTCCTTCTAAGGGCCGTGAAGGAGGGATGTGTTCCAGACCTCTCTTCTTGGTTTGGACATGGCATTTTCTCTCCACTCTCTTCACACTGTGCCCTCCCTGTGTGTGTCTGTGTCTAAATTTCTTTTTTTCATAAGGACACCAGCTATATTGGACCAGTCGTCCTAATGACTTCATCTTAACTAATTACATCTATAAAATCTTATTTCCAAATATGGTCACATTCTGAAACACTAGGGGTTAGGATTTCAACATAGCAATTTTGGAGGGGGACAAAATTAAACCCATAATAGCAATTTATCACTATTGCCAGGAGTTTCACTAAAACCCTGGTTATTGATGGAATTTTAGTGGAATTAAATGGTAACCGTCATGTTGGGTGCATTAACAAACACCTGTAATCCCAGCGCATTGAAAGGTTGAGACAGGAGCATTGCTTGAGCTCAGGAGTTTGAGGTTGCAAGTCACCTTCACAGAGCTAGACTCCCCCTCAAAAACAAAGAAATATAAAAAAAAAATAAACAAACGAAATGGTAACCTTCAACCTTATGCAGTCCCTGGAAGTGGCAAGTCTGCAGGTGACCCACAAGCTTCTGAGTTCATGTATAGAAACTAAATACTGAAAAGGTGGGGTTTCCCCTCCTTTTCCCTAAGAAGTGGAAGTGGTGGCAGTTGGGGCGATAATGATCATGGTGTGGGGGCAGTGTCATGAGGGCTAAGCACTAAGAGCCAGAGAGAAATAAGCAGTTGCTTCCAAATAAAGTACCTGGAAGACTTCCAGGAGGAGGTGGTTTTATTTTGAATTGTGAAGAATGTTTAGGATTTCAGGGCGTCGCCTGTGGCTAAAGGGAGTAGCCTCATATGCCGGAGGTGGCGGGTTCAAACCCAGCCCCGGCCAAAGAAAAAAAGAATGTATGGGATTTCAGTGAGTACAGAGAGGGAAGCATGGAAGAACAGACCGAGAAAAGATAGGAGGATTAGAACACGCAGGACACTATAATAGAAGAACAGGTATTTAGGTGTGACTTGAGCATGGGGTGATGTAGGGTTCATGTAGGGGTGAGGGGGAGATGAAACTAGAATAGGAAGTGGTGCCAGGATAGTATAGGGTCTTGGCTGTCCCATGAAGGGACGTGGATTTTACTTTGTAAGCAATGAGGATGACACTCAAGAAAGATATTTGGACCGAGTTGATAACCTGATCAAAATGGTGTTTTAAGAAGCTCACCAGGCATCTTTCTATACAATGGTTTAGTGTGGTTGAAGCCAAACTAGAGGCTGCTGCCCCAGCCTGGGGAGAGATGAGCTATGACTGGAGATGGCCCTGGTGGGTTCATAGATGAGGTGCTGGCGCTGAAGAAGGGTCCTTACAGTAGGACAAGGGAGAGGGGCTGGGGCCCAGGGCTGGGTCCCCCCACTGGGGGACAGGGGAGGATGTGACCCAATGGTAGGCCACAAGGGAGCTTCTGTGTGGCAAATGCAGTAACCTAGTGGTGAGCACCAATTATTTCATGCCCCTCAACGCATGGGTCTAAAGGACAATGGTGGGGCATCTCCAGGAGCAAGCAGGAGGCCTGGAAGCCCGCGTCGGCAACCACTGGAATCCCAGGCAGGGAGTTTGGACTCAGGAGTGCTGTTACAGCTCTGCCTGCTGTGAGGTTTCCAGCAGGCACTTCGTCCCTCTGCTGCATAGTCAGGCCTCTCGGTCTGATCAACAGGTCAGGGCTGGCTTTGTCTTCCAGGTTTGCTCTTATCCAGGTGCTGGAGTCCAGGAATTGTGAATTCCCTCCCCCAGCCTGATCTCTATAGCCAGAGCTTCTTTTTTAAGGTTACCCATGTTTACTGAGGCCCAGGATTCAGTTGTAAGAAAGATATGAAAGTGCCAGCCGTGCCCTTTGGGGTCCTCTGTCACCCCTAAAGATGCTCCTTGGGTCTCTCTGCTAATAGTTCTGTTGCTTTTCCCATGAAATAGCTGCCATGGGGAAGGCAGACAGGTTTGGACAGCCTCAGCAGAACCCTTATTGCCTGCCAGATGTAAGGTCTAGGTAGATGGTACACTTCTGAGGGGCCAGGGCTAGACAAGAGGACAACGACTAACCTTCTCTTGCAGAGCCAGTGGCAGCTACACCCGTGCTCTCCCAGCCTTACTAGCGTCTTCCGTGCTGGTTCTGCGGGAATGACCCTATACCTGGTTAGTAAATGGAGCTACTCCACCTGTCAGGGATACTCCATTTTTCAAATGCAGGACATTGGATCAGTTATTTCTTTTTTTTTTTTTAATTTTTATTAAATCATAATTGTGTACATTGGTGCAATCATGGGGCACAATTTGCTAACTTTATATACAATCTAAAATATTTTCATTGAGATCAGTTATTTCTTTTCTTTGCTTTTTTCCTTCACACTTTCCGGAATTTTTGGACCTCCACTGACAAACTGTAATCCAGAGAGGAGCCTGCTGTGAGGTTTCCACCAGGCATTTTTTCCCTCTGCTGCATATTCAAGCCTTCGACCTTTTGATCAAACCTTTGACTTTTTCTTGCCCCTGTAGCTCAGTTGTCAGCCAGGAACTCCTTAGTATTTGACTTCTGGAAAAGATTGCTCCCAATCTGAAATTCCACAGTTAGGGAAGTCCAAAGCACTCCCCAGGTCTATTGTGACTTCTTACGGTGCTTCCGTTTCTGGGCTTTTCCAAATGCCCCTTTTACTGGTACCTGTGAGAAATCCATGCCCGGGAGCGATTGTGAACTCAGCGGAGGGGAAGGGGCCACTTCTCTACCCCACAAGCCTTCTCGTTGGCTTCTCCCTCCTGTTTCTGTCATGTTTTCCTTCTGAGTGTCCAGAGTCTCCTTTCTCTTTTACTACAGACCAGTCCCCCCCCAACACCTCTTTTCCAGCTGACCAATCTCCAAGCACCACTTCCTACCCTAATGGTTCTCGAGGTATTTTTTCCTAACAAATCCATTTTTCTCCTGGAAGAAATTCTAGTGTCAGCTCTTACAATAATAAAAATTTCTTTCTCTGGTTTCACATTTATCCTACACAGAGTTGGGGGTTTTAAGAAGTTTCCTGTAGCCAATAGGATGTTTTCGATGCAAGTTAACGGGAATCCAACACAAAGTGGCCTAAATGATAAAGACAGCCATCTTACAAAATTCGGAGCCCAGAGATAGGTTCCCTCCAAGCTCCAGGGCCCCAGCCCTGTCTCTCGGTTCTGCTCTAGACTAATTCTCAGAATGGCGGCAAGATAGTTGCTGCAGTTCCAGGGATTGTTGCCAGAATTCACGATGTGCAGAGCAAGAAGGGATGGTCTCTTCTCGTATTTCTTCCTTTGTGGGGAAAAGATGCTCCCCAGAAACCTCTCAGCAGAAGCTGCTTTCCCATCTCATTGGCCAGGTTTGGTCACATGCCTAAACCCAAGGCCCCAAAGGGCAAAGGCATCTGTGGCTGCCTTGAATCGAGCGAGACCATCTCCTGCTGATGAGACGTGATGAGCCTCCATTGAAGCAGAGGCTGTGTGAGAGAGGAGGGACACCCTAACAAGTCCGGGGTGCCCCTTAGCACTTCTGCTGTTCTGCTTCATCAGATGGCTGGTTGCTGCTTCTCCCCCAACACCCGCCTGGGCACCTGCCAAACACCAGAACGTCCCTATCTTTACAGCTGTCCTCCCACCTCTGCACCAAGGGCAAGCCATCACCTTCCAGGAATAAATTATTCTTCTGTTTTGAGGAATTAGTGTTCTCATCTATTTCCCTGTTTAGAACATACTAACAGTCTTCTGTGAGTAATTGCATGGGTTTTTTTTTTTTTTGAAAGAAGTTATAGGCATTTGGGGCATTCTAAAACTCCCATTTCACATGAGCCCAAGTCCTTTTTTTGTTCATTTTAATTTTATTTATTTATTTATTTATTTTTGTCTTTCGCTAGTTAGGGCAGCGGTTCTCAAATTTCGCTGGGGATTTCTTAGAACGCTCAGTAGAAATGACCGTGCCTTTCCTTCCCTGCCTCCAATCTGGAGGAAATTACAGGAACATATATTTAAAGCATGCGTCGTAGCTGATCACACTCAGTGCTTCAGGAGAAGGTGTCCAGGTCTAATATTGCCTTGACAGATTAATTGGGGAGGGGTGACAATTCTCATCTCATGTAATTTTATTTTTGTTTATATAAGGGATTTGTTGAACGCAAAACCAAATGTACTATGAAGTTTAGATCAGGAGAATTTTCCCTTAAGCCCATTTACAACTCTCACCAAAGAAACCACTCACCAAACTATCTTCCTAACTGAACGTTAGGATGAAAGGGTAATTGCTTACACCTCACATGCCAAGTGTTGGGCTACTTAGGACATTGAACAGTCTGGGCCTATAAAGGAAAGACTCTGGTACCTAGAGTATTTTCAGGGCTTTCAAGTCCCTTCTCTTGGTTTTCAGTTGCTTCTTCTAGAAATGGGGACCTCTTCTTGTGAATTAGGTTAATTTAGCATTATTCCATGCATTTGCTGTGGAGTCTGTTTCTGGGACTCAGCCCCTCTTGGCCTGTTTTCTAGCAGAGTTGGAAGCTCCCTGTGTGTGTGTGTGTGTGTGTGAATGGAATTGAGACAAGGAAGGTGTCATACGTCGCAGGCATGGGAACAGCATGGAATGAAGGGCAGCCTCTACCTTTACAGTTGAAACTGAGTAGCTTTAAGTTTTAACTTACAGGGTGTGGAGATGGAGAGTGGAGGTCCTTTTTTTCTGGCGAAGGCTCCCAGCACTGCAGCAGCAGCAGAAGTGTCTAAGGGACAGGCAGAGATGTGAAAAGGGAAACACAAGGGGCTGACGCCTTTCAGTCATTGGTATCTGGTCCCCTCTGCCGAAGGGCATAAGCCGAGTAGCATTTTAGAGGCATATCTGTGGCTGCTACTGGGAGATTGAATTGGACAGAAGCAAGAAACAAGGAGACTCACTAATGGGCAGCGCCTGTGGCTCAGGAGGTAGGGCGCCGGCCCCATAGACTGAGGGTGGTGGGTTCAAACCCGGCCCCAGCCAAACTGCAACAAAAAATAGCCAGGTGTTGTGGTGGGCGCCTGTAGTCCCAGATATTTGGGTGGGGGCTGAGGCAAGAGAATCACCTAAGCCCAAGAGCTGGAGGTTGCTGTGAGCTGTGTGACTCCACAGCCCTCTACTGAGGGTGACACAGTGAGACTCTGTCTCTAAAAAAATAAATAAATAAAAAGGAGACTCACTGAGAGGAAGTAGAAAAAAGTATATGCTTGTCGAATGAATGAATATTGAGGTGTGATATTAAGGTGTGGTTTTGGGCCCCTGCTCTGGCAAAAGGCCATTCTCTACAGCTTGCCCCATGCTCCCTAAGGACTATGGTAGGTCTTCAGGATTTTGGAAGGGTACAACCCTTTCCTTCCAGTGACCCTGCAAATCCCTACTCTTTCCTTTTCTGGGAAGTCCCTTTGGCTGCAGCCCCTGAGATACTGCCCTGTTTCTCTGTGCTTTCTGGCGTTGCTGGAACTCAGTCTCAAGCTGTTATTAAGTCCTGTTCTGTGCTTCGGTGAATTCCTCTTCTTTTCCTCTTTTAGTCTATGTCTTGCTTAATGGTAAATACTGTCTTTTCCAACAGCCTGTCTGGTTCACATCATATTTTTAGCCCACCAGAATCCCCACCCTGACCCCCCACATCTACATTCAAAGCTCAAGCAGGTAAACTCTGGGCCATGGGTGACAGCTTCTAGGCAGAGCCAAGGTGCTGCCCATGTCTATGCAATTTTGAGAGGTTATCACCTGCCCAGGCCCTTGCAGCTCTTGGGGAATTTACCACTCAGATGCCCCATTCTCATGGTCCTGACTTGTAGTTTTCCAATCCCAGGATGCTTTCAACATTCAGGGGGAAAAAATGGCTACCTAGGAAAGATGAAAGAGATCCTTAGCACCTCACGACTAGCTTTTGGAGAATCTGAAACAGGCATAGGGTCTTCAGAAGATTTCCTTTGCTTTTAATCTAGAAGAAGGAAGGATGATCACAAAGAAAGGCTCGGATCCAAAGTGAATTCCTTTGTCTAGTACATGGTTTATTTTAAATGTGAAAGTTCAATGTTATAAAAACAAATGGTTTGGATGGGTCATTTGTGAATTCTAAAGCATAGATATTTCTTCATATTTAGAGGATGTGCTCAGATATTTGTGCAATTTTTGTCATTGTTGGAATAAAAGAGGTACGGAGGCTGTGGAACATTGCACTCAGAATGATGTGAAAAAGAAACAAATGACAGTACAGGCTCCAGGGTTGCAAGGGGGGAAAGGAGAGGAAGTATGGGCCTGGCTGGCCTTACCCTCACAATGCCTCAGGATACCTAGTTGAAAAACCTCTGTCTAATATACCAACCTGCGAGTCGAATGGATTTACTGACTGAATGTAATAAATTAGTCAGGTAAATTGCTGTCAAGAAGATAAGGCATTTCGTTTCTCTAAGTTTCATTCCCTTTACAGGAAAACACAGACAAAACACATTTTGAGAATATGGTGAACTCCCCCTGGGAAGTTTTGCACCAATGCCAATGTCTAGTCCACCCTTCAAAGCCATTTTGGTCCTCTTTTTCTGGATGGCCATCAGAGCTGTGGTCATACGAGGTGTGACAACGAAGTTCACGATCTCATCCTAGAAAAAGTGCTGCATACCTCCTTGCTGAATATCACTACTGTCACCAGATGGCAAGGGGAGGCCTTAGCAAGTGACTGTAGTGAACTCAGCAATGAGATATGCAGCACTTTTTCTAGGATGAGTTGGTGAACCTAATTGTCTGACCTAGTATACAAATCGCCCTGTATGGTACCTGGTACAAAGTACGTGTTTCTGATACCTGTTCGATACCTTTTGTCCTCTCTCCTCTCCCCATCTCCCTCTTCAACTTGTTCACAGGTCCAGAATGTCCACCGTTTGCACTTTGGGAGAGATGTTTTCAGAGGGAGTGTCTCTGAAGCTGAAACCACTGGCTAGCTGGTTTTCTTCAATGTTTACGACTATCCCGTTGGATTCCAACTGATGTGGCTTTGAAAATCTTTGTGCCCATAGCAGCATGTCAGCATAAATTATTTCTTATACTTACTTTTTGGAATTAAGGTAGAGTGGAAGAGAATGTGGGCTGTGGAGGTGAACTACTTGTGTTCACATCCTAACTTGGCCACTTCTGTGACCTTAGATAAGTCAAATAACTCTCTAGACTTGTTTCTTCATCTGCAAAATGTGGATAAGAATAGTACCTAATCTTAGAAGGGTACAGGCGAAACTTACTAAATGCAAAATACAAATGTCTTCATACAATAACTAGGAAAATGCCATGCATGCTATGTTAAACAGTTTGATGAAAATATTTCAGATTGTATGTGAAACCAGCACATTGTACCCCTTTATTGCACTAATGTACACAGCTATGATTTAATAAAAAAAAAAGAATAGTACCTAATTTATAGAGTTAACATGTGATGAAACAAGTATATGAAGGTGCTTAGAATAGTACCTAGTGCTAGAAGTGCCATTTGTTTTTTATTTAAAATTTTTTAAGAGATAGTGTCTTGGTCTGTTGCCCAGGCCAGAGTGCTGTGATATCATCTTAGCTCACTGCAACCTCAAATTCTTGAGCTCAGGCAATTCTTCTGCCTCAGCCTCCTGAGTAGCTATGATTACAGACATGTGCCACCACACCAGAAATATGTATGTGTGTGTGTATATATATATATATATATTTTTTTTTTTTTTTTTGAGACAGAGCCTCAAGCTGTCGCCCTGGGTAGAGTGCCATGGCATCACAGCTCACAGCAACCTCTAACTCTTGGGCTCAAGCTAGTTTCCTGCCTCAGCCTCCCAAGTAGCTGGGGCTACAAGTGCCCACCACAACGCCCTGGTATTTTTTGGTTGTAGCCATCATTGTTGTTTGTCGGGCCTGGGCTGGATTTGAACTCCCCAGCTCAGGTGTATGTGGCTGGCGCCTTAGCCGCTTGAGCCACAGGCGCTGAGCCCAGAAATATTTTTTAAAAAATTATTTTGTAGAGTCAGGGTCTTGCTTTGTGGCCCAGACTGGTCTCAAACTCCTGGCCTCAAGCAACTTTCCCACCTTTGCCTCCCAAAGGGCTGACATTACAGGTGTGAGCCACTGGGCCAAGCCTTGGAATTGCCATTCGAGTCTTGACTATAATTATGATGATGTCTCTCCTGTGGCTGTCATTCTCTTGAGGGACTGTGTCTAATTTGCTCCCCATCCCTAATACCCAGCACAAATGGAGGAAAGCCTCAGTGAATTCTCACGGAATGGGTAAATGCCTATGTGAACTAATGATATGAAAATAATGAGGAGTAGTGTGTACACAAGGCAGGTGCACGTTGGTGCTTCATAGATTTGTATTTAATATTCTAGCCTCTTTGCAAAATTTTTGAGGAATTAAACTCAAACAGCTTAAAAGTGTAGTATAGGATTTGCATTCAGGTTTAATGACAGCAACCAATTGCCCGGCGTTGAGCCCTCTGGTGGGTGGGGGCACCCCGAATTAGTTTGGGGCCCGACAGAATTAACGTGTGCCAGGTGGGGATCATCCTGGAGAGGAAGTCTTCATGTCATCTTCCCTGGACCTGGAGCACCTTGAAGTCCAAGGAGTCTGACAGGAAGGCTCAGCAGCAGCTAGAAATGCTCTCAGAGGCGTGGCTCCTGGGGAAATCATGATCCCCAAAGCCACAGCCATGCAGGGCCTAAGAGCTTGTCTATCAAATAAAAGGAGGGGGTCAACTATGGGGTTGACCTTTGAGAGGGATAATCCTGACCATGCAAGTGGGATGGGGTACCAGGCTTACCAAAACCCAGGGACAAATTCTGATGTGAGGTCAATATGCTCCTACCCAGATCCAACAGTGTTATCAACCTTAGATCTGGGCTCAAATCTTGGCTCTGACCACCTATAAGATCCATGAACTTTCATTGACTCACTTGTAAAATGTAAGTCATAACGGCAAGTAGTAGGTACTCAATAAATCCATTCATTCAGTTGGTCAGGCACAAAATCATCTGTGTGCTCATCACCTATGTGCTAAGTGCTGTTGCGGACCCCTGGGATACGACAGCTGACTAAACCAAGTTCTTGCTTTCACAGTCTCAGGGTAGAATATGGGATATAGACAACAGACAAATAAATATACAACACATTAGACAGGGACAAGTGTTATACAGGAATAAAAGAGAGGATGGAGAGTCACAGCGTAGAGGTAAGATTGAATGGGCATGGACGGTGACCCTGAATAAGGTGACGTTTAAACAGAGACCCAAGAGCACGGAGAGTGAGCCCAGCAGATGATAACTGGGAAAGAGCCTTCCAGGCCGCGGGATAGTAAGTGCAAAGGCCTGGGGGTGGAAGCGACATTGGAGGAATAGTGAGGAGGCCAGTAAGAATGGGGCTGAGGTTTGTGAGATCAGATTGTGTAGGACCTTTTATTTATTTATTTTTATTTTTTATTTTTTTCAAGAGAATTAAATCGTTTATTGATTACACATGATAATGGTAGAGACACAAGCTTCATTCTCATCTGTAATTTTATCTGGTACCATTATTCAATTTAGATATATTGCATAGGATATGCCAACAATCACCTTTATAACCAATAATTCCATGATTTTCCTTGGATGACCCCTTTAAATGGTGAGCTTCAGGTC
>CAUYRH010018255.1:0-67802 GCA_963574655.1 Perodicticus potto
GTGATTAAGAAAATGCTATGAAGGCTATCTCTCACAGTACGATCAAAATGTTTCTGATTGTATATGAAGCACATTCTGCCCTATGATTGCACCAATGTACACAATTATGATTTAATAAAATTATTAAAAAAAAAAAAGAAAGAAATGGGGTGAACAGTGCCCTCTCTGAGTCACCGGTGCAAGTTCCAGCTTGCTCAGCGTATTGGCGTTGCTGGGAGGGCTTCGTTTGTTTCTGTCTGTGTAGGTTTTATGTTTCTGGATTTTTGTAGATCTCAGAACTTTCGTAATGACCCATGTAGCCTAGGTCGAAATCTGACCTGGAAGAAATAATAACGGATGACAGAAGCACGGCCGGAAGGAGCCCTGTCTCTATATGGGCGTTAGTGAGTGTCGCAGGGAAGGCTGCCCTGGTCCGGGTGGATGATCTCCTGACGGATTATCACTACATTTCAGGTTATACTTGAATTTTATGTGTGAAGCAGCTGTTATCTAAGAAGACATTCAAAGAGTCCTCTGAGACTTTTTAATGTCTTGGTGAAAACCTGAGAAAAACGTGATACTTCTCACACGCGCCTGCAAACTCGGAGCTTGGAAGGAAATACACTAAGGTGCTCTGGGGCAATTCTGAGTGTGTGTGTGGGTGTGTGGGTGTGTGGGTGCTTTCAATTTTCTTCTTAAATATTCTGTTTTCCCAGTTTTTCTAGAATGAATTTATATTACTTTTAAAACCAGAAAAAACCCAGGAATTCTCAAATAACACATTGAAATCACTCTTCTGACATCCGATTTCAGAAATTTATCACACAAAGAGAGAACTGTAATTATAAAGCACTTGATCTGAAGGTGTCCCATCACATACATCTGGCAATTTAGAAACTGAGACATTCGCCTAACTGAACCCAAGAAAATTATAACTAAACTCCACAGGGTCCTCGTTGGGGGGAGTCTTAACAGGAGGGAACTGTGAGAAACACGATACATTCAAGTGTGAGGCCACCGGAGGGGCCAACTGTCGGGAAATGGAGTCCACAGTGACCAGCCCAGCGGACGCTGAGCGAGGAGGGGGCCTGGGGCCTGGGAGGGGCTGTTACTGTGAGCTGCAGGAAAAGGCCTGGAGGCCATCTTTTTGTCAGGTTTAATCAAGTTTTAGTCCTTAGGGCAGTACCTCAGCAACACAAAAGCATGATTACTTCCTTATCAAAAATCACCTACCGTAGGTGTGGTCCCACCAATTACCCTCTCTCCTTCCAACCTCCCCCCTCCACTCCCCTCCTTTTCTTCCCTTCATCCTGGGCTATAGTTGTATTTTATCTTTCATAGGGAAGTGTGGGAGATTATATATTAGTTTCATATTAGTACTGAATACACTGGATGCTTTTTCTTCCATTCTTGAGATACTTTACTAAGAAGAATATGTTCCGGGCGGTGCCTATGGCTCAAAGGAGTAGGGCGCCAGGCCCCATATGCCAGACGTGGCAGGTTCAAACCCAACCCTGGCCAAAAACCACAAAAAAAAAAAAAAAAAAAAAAAAAGAAGAAGAATATGTTCCAGTTAACCTGTTTGATGTAAGCCTTCCAAATTGTATATAAAATCAGCACGTTGTACCCCATAAATGCATTAATGTATACAGCTATGATTTAATAAAAAAAAGTCACTTGCCAACAGAAGTAGGAGAAAATATTTTCTCTTCTACCAACAGAATAGGAGAAAATATTTTCTAACCATATATCTGCTAAGGGATTAATATCCAGAATATATAATGAGCCCCTGAAAATTAACAAAAACCAAACAATCCATTTGGAAATGGGCAAAGGACTTAAACAGACATTTCTCCAAAGAAGACATTGAGTGGACAGTAAGCACATGAAAAGACGCTGGTCCCCACTCATTAGGAAAAAGTGAATCTGAGCTATAATGGGATACCACTTCCTATCCATCAGGATGGTTAAAAAAACCAAGGAAAATAAGTATTGGCGAGAGGTAGAAAAATTAGAGGCATGGTATGTTTTTGATGGGGATATAAAATGGTGTAGCTGTTGTGGACTATGTAAGTCCCTCAAAAAGTTAAATATAGAGTTCCTATTTTTGATCCAGCAATTCTACTCCTTGAACACCCAAAATAATTGAAAGTAGGAACTCAAACAAATATTGCACACCAATGTTCATAGCAGCATTATTCACAATAGTGATGTCCATCAGGTCCATCAGGAGATGAATGGATGAACAGACTCTGGTGTGTTCCTACAACTGAATCTTCTCCAGCCTTAGGAAGGAAGGGAATTCTGATACTTGCTACATGGATGAACCCTGAAGACAGTATGTCAAATGAAGTAAGCCAGACACAGAAGAACAAATACAGGATTCCACTCACGTGAGGAACTTTAAATAGACAAATTCATAGAGACAGAAAGTAGAATAGAGATTACCAGGGGCTGGGGGAAAGGGGAAATGGAGGTTTATTTGTTGATGATAAAAAGTTCTGGAAATAGTGATGATGGCACAACATTGTGAATGCACTTAATGCCATTGTATTTTACACTTAAAATACTTAAAATGGTAACTTTATATTATGTATATTTTACCACAACTGAAGAAATGACGTGCTCAGATAGTTTTTGTGCTACTGAGAGTTCCTGAATGGTCTATCAGATGTGGCTCAGTTCTCTTTTACATTACTTTTCTTTCTTTTTTATCTCCCTCACCACCTGAATTAAAAGAATGTAGTTAACTTTGTTTCAGCATGCCTCAGCAAAGGGGCAACTCAAAATGTAGGCACCTTGCCAGATGAGACCCGTCACTAAGCCCCCCAGTACCTCACTGGGCATGGATTTTTGTCTGGTAGAAAGTAAACACTAAGTTAAAACACAGTGTGAATGGGGCATTGGGAAAGGTGTCAGCAAGATCACGATTAAATTTGTCTTGGGTGGAAAGCAGGATGAACTTGCTCAAGGAAGTGATGAGTAGGTGCTTGCTTCCTGATGGGTAAGTACTAGGACTGTGGCGGCATTTGGAAAGTGAGAACAGCACATGTTAGGTCTTGAAGAGACAAAATATCTTTGGTTGGTAATGGCAGAGCTCCTATGCTGTTGGAATAGGGCATGAGTGAAGGAATGAAGGGGGATGAGAGTGGAGAGGTGGGTGAAGGCCAGGCCGTACCCCGAGCCCTCCATGGTAGGCTAAGGAGAACAGTCTTAAACTGGGGAGTGACGCGATTGAATATTTCATGTGTTTTAAAAAGATCCTTCTGGAGAGTAGTGATATGGAATATAGATTAGATGCAAGGGTTGGCAAACATTTTCTGTAAAGGGACAGATAGTAAATATTTTAGGCTTTTCAGGCAACAGAGGTCTCTGCTGCATATTCTTCTTTGTTTCTTTTTTAAAACTTTTTACAAGTCTTACAAAATGCAAAACTATTCTTAGCTTTTAGCTTGTGGGTAGTACAAAAGAGTCTGCAGGCTAGCTTTGGCTCTTGCCAAACCCTGGATTAGAGCAATGCCCATGGGAAGGAGAGATGGCCGGTAGGTGCTGAATTAAGGTAGCAGCAGCGGAGTGAAAAGGTGCCAGTGGACTGGAGGCCAAGAAGCAGAAATGAACTAACTTGGAGGCGAGTGAGTGTGGAGGAGGGTGGGCGATGGTGAGGTGGCTGAGATGAGGAGGGGAGGAAGGGATTTTGGAAGGCAGAGGATGGTGCTGGCTCAGCTTGGTTCAGCTTTGAGTGTCTGCAGAGGTGGGCTCTCCTTTGGGAAACCAGGGCTGTGGGGCTGGAGCTGAGGGATGACCCAGACCAGGGCAAACTCAGCGCCATCCAGTGGGCATCAGTCAGCATGGGCTGTGGGACAATTGGTGGCCCACTTGGAAGAAAATGATGAGTTCCTCCCTTATTCCTTATGTCAGAATAAATTCCAAATAGATTAAGGATTTAAATACACATAATCAAAGCACAGAAGTAGAAGATGTACTTTTTTTTTATAATTCTAAGAGTTGAGAAAGGCTTTTCTAACCGTAATAGAAATCCAGAAGCCATTTTAAAAGACTCATTTTTGACAATATAAAAATTATAAATGGAGAAATATTTGTGACATATAACATATATATTTCCAATTACAAAAGCAGTACACGCCTGGACAGAAGAAGTGGTCAAAGAAAATGAATAAGGAGTTTCCGAGGGGAGAAGCATACATGGTTCAGGAACACATGAAGAGAAAGTAAAAGTGATACACCCACGATGACTTCTTTGTACACTAAAATTCACAAAATCAAAAATAAACAGCATGTGTCCATGAAGGGCATGTGGTGGGAAAGGCAGTGTGATTTCAAGTTTGGGCATTATTGATCATGTCTGGTAGCGTAATCTCTCTGGAAGGTAGAGGAACAGTGGGTAGCACGATTTAGAAATAAACACGCGATTAACAATTCAGGGTCATTTATACTAAGGAATTAACTTCGCAAATAGTCATGAATCAGATGCAGGGGATGTTATTTCGGCCTCTCTTACAAAAGTGAAAAACTAGAAACAATCTAAATGTCTGTCACCAGCACACTATTTAGACATCCTGTTGCAGATATAATCAGTGGGATATGATGCAGTCATTAAAAATGACTCTTTAGTATTATGGGAGCTTCAACTCTCTGCAAAGCTCATCTTCTCGATGAGCTGACGCTTAAAATTGCACCCGCCAGTTCTCATGGTGAGTCTGCCTTGTGCAACTGTTTGCTTTTTCCATGGCACATTTCACCTTCCGACATGGTAGATATTATTCATTATGCTATTTTTTATTGTCTGTTGGCCCCCATCAGAAGACTCTATGTCTGTCTATTCACTAATAGAGCTCAAGCCCTAGAGAAAGCACCTGGTCCAGGTCGTGGGCCCCAGCCCATAAGTACCGAGAGAGTGGGTATGTGTTTACTGACCTGGCAGATTGTCCTTGCCCAGTGTTGAGGGAAAGTAGAATAAGAGACATATGGTCTAATTTGCATATATTGCCTTCTTACAATAGCGTGTGTGCTTGTGAGAGTGCGTGGGGCCTGTGTGGGGTGCACAGAAGAATGTTCTACAAAATGTAAATTTTGATCAGTCTCTGAATTGTAAATTTCTGTAGGTGTTTTGCTTTCTCTTTTAATTTTTCTATATTTAAATTTCTCCGTAATATGCGTCTATCATTTAAAAAATCAGTAGGAAACAAAAAGCTATTTCTGTTTTGAATAACCAAAACTAAGGCTGCATAGAGCTACTTGGAGATGTCCACTGGACTCGGAGACTGGGATGCACTGGTGTTGTGGCTGGAAAGTAGTGTTTCCCTTAAATTCATGTTACGGCAGCCCAGGGAAGCTAATCCACGGGGTGACTTTGGTGAAGGTGGTGTCGGCTGAGTGATGAGGTTGCAGTGGGTTAGGAGGGAGTGGTTTGTGGCGGAGGGAGGGATAGCAGGTGTGGACGTGTCTAAAGGCAGAGAAAGCTGGAGGGAAGGCAGCAGAGCATGTGTGTCAGTGTATGTGCTTATATGTCTCTGTGTGCTCGCGTGTGTATACACACGTGTCATGGGTGCATATGTGAGCCGAGGGAGTTTTGAATGTCCTTACAGGCAGAGAAAGAGCCAAAGGGGGAAGGTTGACCTTGTAAGGAAGTGGGGCAGTTGGCGGAAGCAGGAGTTTGATGGGATAAAAATTAATACGCAGTGCTGCCAAGAGCAAAGGTGGGGGGAGGGGTCACACAGGAGAAGGGACAAGCTTCCTCCCACAGAGATGGGAGGGAGACGGAGAAAGAACATGGGAGACGTTCCTCTCAGGACTTGTGTCACAAAGGAGCCACAGACTGACTCATTTCTCAGTGTGAATTTCAAGAAAATCCTATTTCAGCAATCCTATTTGAACCTATTGGTTCATTGAAGCAAACCAATTGAGTGAATTGAAACTGAACCCATTTTAGAGGAATTGAACGTATTTGTCCCTCTATGCCTGGTGCATGTCACTAGTATAATGTCCTCAGGTCCATCCATGTTGGAACATGTGACAGAATTTCTTTCTTTTTAAGGCTGAACAATGCCTCACTGCATGGGTGGATCAGATTTTGTTCTCCTGTTTGTCTGTTGATGGACACTGGGGTTGCTTCAACCTTTTAGTCAATTCATTGAGTTGAATCTGCTTCTAGCGATGCAGATAACTGAACTCAGCATAAACCTAAACCCAGAGAGGCTCAGCCCATCCTGACTGGTCAAGAAAACTGTATGTAATGTTGATTGGCTTGTTTATGTCATAGCAGCATGGGTCACAGTAGCTAAATGGTTCGAGCAACCCAAGCATTCATTGACAGACCAATGGGTGAACAAAATGTGGTACATCCATGCAGTGGGGCTTTATTCAGCCTTAGAAAGAAGGAAATACTGTCATGTGCTCCAAAGTGGATGAATCTTAAGGATATTATGTTCAGTGACATAAACCAGACATGAAAGAACAAACATTGTATGATTCCACCAGTATGAGGTCCCTAGAATAGTCAGATTCACAAGAGACAGAAAGCACGTGCAGAGTGGAAGGTGACAAGTTCTGGAAATGGATGGTGGTGATGGTCTCATAAAGGAAATGTACTTAATACCATTGAATGGTACACTTAAAAATAGTCATAGTGGTAAATTTTATGTTATGTTTATTTTACTGCAATAAAAGGAAATTGTGTTAAAAAAATAAAAGCATATGTATTTTTAAAATGAGAGATTAGCTTGTGAATGCATTTCTGTCTTACTTCAGGGAAATGTTTACAAAGAGCTATTGCGCTATATAGACTGAGGAAAGGTGGGATTTTCCCATTTTAAAATTTATTACCAGTTACTTGTTACTGATACCTCTGGGTGTACTTATAAATGTTTGCACTGTAAAGCAGACACGGAGAAGAGCATATGGAGAGAGAGGCTTCCATTTTACGACCTAGACACACTCAAGAGGTAATAATTCAGAGCTTTAGTTACAAATGGTGCCTCAATTTCAAAATCAAGCGTTTCCTTTTGGTCCCTTGCTCTGATGTTTATTTTCTTCCCTAAGTTTATCTGAAGTTGCCCACCTGTCAGGAATTGGTGATAAAGCTTGTCATTTATGTCTGCGGTGTCACATGAAGGTGAGGATTTGTTCTGTCCCTTTAGCTGGTGTGACTATGGGGTCTATTCTCATCAGACATCCAGACAGACCAGAACACTTAAGGTCATAGGTGTGTGTGGTGAAACAGCTCCTGTATCCTACCAGGAACTTGTAATGCTACTTAGCAGAAAAGGGGTCTTTAAAAATTTTAGCTTGGGGGCCCCACAATGTGAATTGAAATTTAAAGAAGTTCATACCACTGCAAGGTCACAGCACCGATTCTGGCTACCCATGGGATATGGCTTTCTAAAATGTACAATTTCATTCCTGAAAAGACATAAACAACAGGTCATTTGGGGCTGAATAAAGGAGATGGGCGTTCCACACCCTGATTTCTCTTTTGAAGACATTTCCAGAATCAGGACCTTGGGCAGTTAGAACCATTAGGAACTTTGCAGGACCCTCATGTACAGAGGGGCAGGTGTCCACTACACAGCGGTGCCCAGATGAGGGGAGTAAGACAGTGGAACCCAGTCCATGCTTTGCCAAGCCACATGCCTTTTCCAGGCCTGAGTCTGTTGGGAGCAAAGGGCATCTTTTGTCATTTGCATGAAGGCACAGGCTGGGCTAGCAGCTGTCCTGGAACTGTGCACTTCATTTATTTCATCCTCCTTTTCTTTTTCATTATACATGAAGAAAGTAGGGCCCTAGGAAGCCAAGGGGCTCAGCAGGAATAGAACTGGAGCTCTGAGGCTTTGGGTTCCAGCCTATGCTCTTCCCCATCTGTGCTCTCCGATGTGGTGGTGACTTCAGGTTCTTCTCCAGGCCCAGGGACCTTGGACTTCTTCTGGGTGGTTTGCTTCTGATTGTCCCAGTGTGGAGCCTGGACATAGCCAGACCTGGGGAATCCCAGCTCTGTGGCCCACTAGCGGGAGCCTGAGCTGTAGGTTCTTCCCATGGAAATGAGGTGAAATGCCCACCGTGCTGCGTGATTGGGAGGTAAGTGGTGTAACGCTGCTGGGAGGTACAGCCTGGTGACAAGGCACTGGGCTGTGGTTCCTGGCAGTCCTACGCTGGACTCCTGTCCCCCGACTCCACTCTGTGTGCAGACTGTGTTCTGGCCACTCCTGTCTCTGAGTCTCTGCTCCCTCAGCTATAAGCTGGGAACAATAAAACCTTCCTAGTAGAGTTCAGTGAGAAAGAAAGAAATAATGCGAGGAAGGCCCCCGGCTCAGAGTGGACATTGAACAAAAAGTAGCAATTGTGATGGTGCCTGGGTCAAAGGAGGTACACGATTTGTAACTACAATAATCACTATTTTTATAAGCTGCACATTGTCCTGGAAACTGTGGGAAATCCAGAAATAATCTAAGAAACAGATGGGTAGATCCATCTGGAAGCTCAGAGCCTGCTTGGTAACGTGGGACCCGCATACTGTCCCATATCAACGTGGAGTTCCATTCCACGCCGGGGACAAGAGACCAGAATGTTTCAGCACACCAGAGACAGCGGTCAGCAGTGGCTGGACAGACTGGCCACGCCATCACCAAGGAGATGGGAGAGGACTCGTCCTGAAGCGAGGAAGGCAGAGGCCAGCCCTTACTGATCACTGCCGTGTGCCCAGCGCTGGGCAGGGCACAGCAGCCTTCCCCCGGGGAGGTGTTTGCCCACCGCACAGATGAGGCCGGGAAGGTGCCCAGGCCCCAGGCGCTGGCTGAAGTTTTCACCTCTCCCAGGGGTGCAGCAGGAGGCGGAAGTCAGGTTGGCCCTACTCTGAAGCTCGTGTTCTGCTGCCTCTGCCGTTGCTGACAGATGCGAGGAAGTGCGAGTACGAGTGTGAGTCTGCGTGCGTGTCAGCGTGAGGAAAGCCCGGCAACCGGAGGAATCTTGCCCCACTTGTGCCAGTGGAAGGGAATTAGCAAAGGAAGCAGAAAGAGTGGAGTGGATTTGTGGGGCTTGTACCTGGAGGAGGGTCTGGGCTAGAGTGGGGATGGTGGACTTGAAGAAGGGACAGGTTATTAATGAAAAAAGAAAAAGACTTTCTAGGACTTAAGGTCAGATTCAAATTTGTTAAGTGGGAAAACCCTGGTGTCTCATGAAGTCAGAAGTTGGGAAGGGGAATTGACAGCTAAGGGACAGACATTTATTGAGTGCCTGTGATATCTACCTTGGGCTCTGAGGCTCCACAGGTGGTTTCAGGCTGTCACCACCCCCACTCCCCAACCCTAGTACATCTGCGTGGTAGGTGACATCCCTGGCCTGAGAGGCTGACTGCCTCAGCCAAGGCCACACAGCTAGAATTGTGACCGGCCCGGGTATCTGACTCCAAGTCTTGGCACTTCCCATCCCCCAGACATCACAGAAACAGGAAACACCTTGGTGCGAGACGGTCCCAGAGGAGGAGAGTGCAGAGGGATGATCCAGAAATACAGACCCCCCAGAAGTCCAAGGCAGCATCTCCAGACGGTGAGGATGTCGGGGGGCAGGAGTGAGGAGGCCCTGTTGACGGGAAGTGACCAGGGCGGGGAGGCCAAGGGGCTGTGTTCAGAAGAGGAGAGGCCTTTGGCTTCAGCAGCCAGGAAACTGCTGGGGAGTCTGACTAGGTGGTCCCGTCAGAAGTCAGACTGCAGAGGGAGGTGGTGATACGCGCGAAGCTTCCTCATGGTGCAGGAGGGAGAGGGCAGCAGAGTGACTGGGGACAGTAGGCATGAGACCTGGTTTTCCAGATGAGGGAGGAGAAGCAACTGGGCGAGACAGAGTGATGGGCTGCTCTGCAGAGAACAAGAACAGGATCTCCTGGGGACCGGGAAGAAATGGAACAAAGGTGCCGAGGGCACACCTAAGTCACAGCAGGACAGACAGGGCCGGCCAGGCTGGTCCCTGGCTCTGCTCAGAGGGCTGACAGCGGTTCCAGTCCTTTCCTCCTGCCAGTGGACTGTGGTCATCCATCCTGGAGAGCCCACAAATTAGATCTCAGCTGTGGGGTTGCAAAGGGGCAGAGAGAGGTGGGAACCTGATTCCTTGGCTTCCCTGGTAGAGCCAAGACACAAGGCCCCTCCCTCAGATCCGAGTATTACGGAGCCTTCTGAAAAGGGTCTGGTGAACTTCAGAGTGAGAGGGAGGGAAGCTAGTGCAGAGTAACTCATCTCCAAACCCGGTGGGCAGGGCATTTCCTGGGCAATCTGGCTTGATCAACTCCACTACGTCACAGGTTCTCACAAAAGAGGAAAGAAGAGTCCATGAAAACCCCCACCTTTGCCAGAGTTCCAATTTTAGAGGAGTGTTCCACCCCACTTCTCACAAACTCGTTTCTGTTAAGAATTCCAGCAAGTGGAAAATTGAATTTCATTTCCTCTGCTGCTTCCCTCCTGGGGGTAACAAGAACTGGGTTTCAGAAGAAGAAAAAAGCATCCCGGACAATTTACTCAGAGCGTTGACCACGTAATTGAGGGTTAGGGACAAACCAGTCCCTGCAACTAAATACCTGTTGGGTGTCTCCACCTGGTACCAGCAAATAAAAGGGGGCATCTGGCAAACAAATGTTTAAAGGTATTTGCTCTAAGAAGGTATGTTTACTTTGATAAGAAAGCATTTCTTTCTCTCCATCATTTTTCCTCTTGACCTCTTCTTTAATACACCATCCACGGTGTTTGACTTTGCACTTGCCAAGTGGAAGCATTCTGAGCACACTAATGCCCACTTCCTCTTTTCCTATGAAGGCTGCATCCTTCTTCCTACATCAATAAAGTGGAATTACTTTTATTTAAATGTGGCTTAAATTCCTAGTGATACTTGATTGGAATGCAGAAGGCCTACATTTTGCACTTCATTAAATCTGTGTTGTTTGGGAGAAATCTGAAGTAGGTATTTCAGGGTCTTTTGAAGATGAGTCTGTGCTCTGTCATTGTTGACGTGTTTGTGTTAACTCTATTAAATTTCCTAATATTTAATAGGATATTTTCCAGTTTCCTCTGCCCTGGTTTTGCAGAGGAGAAATGCACTGACTGGGTTTGGGGTTCAAAGACTCAAGTCCTTGGGTAATCAGCTGGTAGCTGATCTTGGGCCCGTGTCCAGACTTCTCAGAGTCACAGTCTGAGGCCTGTTGGTAGACAGCTCATCCTACCAGCTTGCACCCTGAGAAGTAATCTAATCACTACATACAATTTTTTAAAGATAAAATAAGAAATATCTTTTAAAAGAAGACCTACTATTTTAATGATCTCTGTCCAGTAAATAAATTGCATCTTCTTTTCTATGGAAAGCAAAGGAAATAATTTCAGTCCTAAGTCTTGCCAAGGCTTCCGCAGCTCTTGGCTAATGTGAGAGCAGTGTTTCTCTGTCTGCTCACATCTGCAATCATGTCTTCTGAGCCTTGCATTTCCCCAGGACTTAGAGAAGAAAATGACACTTTTCCTCTAAGTGTCAGATGTGCGGGTGTGGCCCTTCTCTCCCCTCCACCTAATTCCCCGATAACTCGGTTTTTTGTAATCTGTGCATGTGTGTTCCCTTCAAAATGGCCACCAGCGTGCATTTGGCTCCAGCTGAGAGGGACATTCAGTCTTTCGGGCTTGGTTTTCAGCAGTCTCCTGCATTTTAAGTGTTTTTCTCCATGTGTCTGAGTCATCTAAGGCTCCCAGGTGCTTCCAGACAGGGTCTGAATCTTCAAGCTGGGCGTGAGCTCCTGGTTTTCTATTATGCCAGATTTTGGGAATATCATGTTTCTTCTCAAAATGATTTCACTGGCTGGGGGACACTTTGTTATTGACAGGTGGTGCGTCCCCCCTGTTAGGTAGGGCTTGAAGTTGTTCCCCCTGGGGGTGCGTGAGGTGGCTGTGGCTCCGTGTTGGCATCTTTGCTCTTGAAGGCCGTGTGAATAGGAAGTTGCCAAGGCCTCCAAAGGTCCTGCAGAGGGGGGTCAGTCTCAGTCTTGGGACTCCATACGGGAGAGGGCAAGAGGTGAGGCAACTTTGGACCCCCCTCTTATTCCAGAAAGACTCTATAAATTGGGCTAAATTTAGTGTCAAGCTGGTAAACTGGCTCTCTAGGGATAATAAAAAGAGCCCCAATTTATAAAATTTGCCATTTTTCCTGGTGTAGAAACTCCCACCATAGCTGACTTCAAACTACCAACTGTTGGCCAGCTCTCAAAATTCCCGCTATTTAACAACAATCAGGAGCAAATATCAGCCCACTGCGGTACCCTGCTGGGGAAAATCCTGCCTCTTAGGAGCTGGGGTGAAGGGGCCTATTTTGCTGGGAGGTGGTAGGGCGTAGGAGGTGATATGGAAGGGAAACAAAAGGATAACAGTTTCAGAAAATGTTGCGTACTCTCACTCCCTCTTGGAGAATTCTAGAACAAGTGAGCTGATTAATGGCTCTGAGAAACGCTGCCCATGTACAGATCTGATCACTCACATCTGCTTCTTCAAACTCCTTTGCGCTTAGGAAAAGCACACCTTGCTCCTGTGGTGCGTGTGTTTGAAATCCATTTGTCTGGTTGGCTCCTGGACTGAGCAGCTGGGACATGGGACAGGGCCATGCCCCACTTTACCCCCGCACGGTCACTTAGGTCCAGCCCAGGTGGCTCCCCTCTTCCCTCTGATGCCGCCCAAAGCCGCCGGCCTACGCGTGCTCTGTCAGCGTCCCCCACAGTCCCCACCTTCCCTCCCCTCAGCTCGGTAAAAAGAGACGTGACTCAGTCAGCCAGCAACGAGCAAAACGGGAGTGACATATTATCCAAATAGAGGAAGATTCTCTGACACAAATGGGAGGTGAGCTTAGACTCTGTTGCCAGACTCAGCGGGTAAGATGAAAGCAAAGATTCTAAAATAGAATCACGTAACCAGAAATGGGGACAGCCCGGCCAGGCTTACCTGCAGACGCGGCAGCGTGCTGGCGCCGCCTCCCACTCTGTTCTTTCCTGTGGGCTGGAAAGTGGGACCGTCCTGCCTTGGAGTGCGGTGCTCCCCTAGGATGGCAGGAAGCCCCCTGGCCTTGGCACTCCAGGCTCTAGTGAACGTATTTTGTGTGTTTGTCCCTCTGCCAGCCCTGTCTCCTGACGCTCTCAGCTGGGGTCAGCTAGGGGGACTGGTGCCAGGACCAGTGCAGGGTACTGACTCGGCCCACCCAAAAGGCTCAAGACGAGCCCCCTGACCCTCCCCATAGAGCAATGTGTGTGGGTCATGGAAGGAGGTGTCTGGAGCCTGTGACTTGTAACTTCTTCCATTTGCTGGGAACACACAGAGGCAGAGGACAAAAGGACACTTTCTCTGAATGAAACTCAAAGCAGCCACACTGAGTGCAGCTGAGCGCAAAGCCCCAGCCCCACAGTAGTCCTGGCCATGGCTGCTGGTGCTGACGCTGGGCTGAATTATCAGTGGGGAAACAAACACCGCATCACATGCCCTCCCTGAAAGGCGGGTGGCCTCCCCTGCAATGTCACCTGGCCTCCCACAGTTGTGTTTCCTAAGGGGAGGGGGATGGTGCCATGGGGCTCCATCTAGGAGACGTGCCATCTGGGAAGCACTTGGGGTTAGGACTCTGCAGGGAGGGAGAATCCCCCTCCTGCTCTGGCTGTCTTGGTAGTATAGACCTTGGTCATCGAGCTTCACGTGGGGTCCGCAGTGAAGGATAGCTGAGGGACTCACCCCCCAACCCATGTGCTGACATAAGCAGCCCTGATGCCTTCAGCACAGGCCTGCCACTCCGTTTCCACCATTTTGGTCTCATACCTTCCGTCGGGCACCTGCCTTATCTAGAACTGGCCCTGGGGATACAAAGACCAATGTGATACAATCTCTGCCAGAGGAACTCCTGGGTGGCTGCAAGCTGGCCTGAGTGGAAGACAGAATTTGGAATTCAATATGACTTTCTTTCCACAGTTGCTCTGGAATTGGAAGTGCCTGCTTCATGGGCATGGGGCTTCCTTTTGGGTGTGGTGGCGAGAATGTTTTGGAACTTGATAGAAGTGGGACTTGTATGACATTGTCAATGCTGCTGATTGCCACTGAGATGCACACTTTGTAATGGTTAATTTTATGGTGTATGAATTTTACCTTAAAAAAATTGCTTTGGATGGTAAACATTTCAACTCCTCGAGAACGTCACACTTCTTCATCTATCTGTCTAAGCCTTCAAACCAGGGCTGTACAGCCTGGTTCTAAGCCTGTGGCATGTTGGGACGTTTGCCCAGGGCCACTGCCCCCATGGAGAGATGGAGAGAAGGGTACCAGGCAGGGGACTTCTCCCCATTAGCCTGGAGAGGCTGCACCCCTGCCCTGCTAATGTACTGTTCACCTCTGCAGTCTGCAGCCCCAACAACTGTGCTTGGCGCCAGGCTGGAACATCTGGCAAGCCATTAATACCGGTGACAGTGATTAATGCCTAGGGGCTCCAACTGACTTTAGCATTCCACAGTCACCCTTCTGGAGGCACCAGGTCCTTAATAATATTCTTGTGCAAATTAGAATGAGTTGCCACACTGGGCTGCTGCAGTTGACTGGGTGACAATGTGCTTTTCTTCTGAGGCTGGTTTCCTAACAAATGACTTGGAGGAGATACTCTTTTCCTCTTGTGAGCTGGGACTTCCCCCTTTATTGCTCAATGTTCTTTCCCTGTGTCGCGCTGACATGTCGTGGGGGGTGGGGGTGAGCAGCACCGCTTCCTTAGAAAGCACATCTCGTCCTTCCCCTGAGGTCCTGGCTGTGCGTCAGCGCCCGCTGCCGAGAGAGCGCTGCCCGCTGTTTCACGTCCCCTCTCTCTGGGTATGTTTGCTAGAGAAGGAAGTCTCCTTTGGGATTAGAACGGCCAGAAGTAATCCGGATTTGTGCCTATCATTCATTTCCATGTTTGAGGCAACTCCTACTTTATCCTGAAATGCATGGTGGATTTTCGTTAGATGCTGGAGATGTTTGCATTTTCCTTCCTCTCCAAGCTTGGGTGGCTGTGTTTCTTTTGTGAAATTAAGTGCATTTCTGAAGTGAAGCAAGAGAGTCAAGAGGGCCATTTCTCTGCAGTTCTCTACTCGTCTTTGTTTATCTTTCTGGGAGCATCTTGATCTAAGGAAGTAACAGTTTCCCAGCAATGACCTTGCATTCTGCAATATTGTTAGATATCTCTGATCTTGGTTGATCCCCAATCAAGTCCCCCATCCTGGAAGAGATAGAAATCTGGAAAGAGGACTTGACTCCTTCCTGTCCATTCATAATCCATTGAGGGTGAGGTCTGCGTGGTCTCTGGGGCAGGGTTTCTGGGGACAGGGTCTGAGCGCGGAGCTGAGTCTCTGCCCACCGAGCCTTGTATTCCAGCAAACATCTGTCCAACAATCCTGTACAGCCCTGCCATGGCCCATTCTGGTCCTGGGTTTGTAGAGTCTACTTTTTAAGCCCACCCGGAATAAGGGTGGGAGGAGATGGAAGAATCTGTTGCTGAAGTGGCTTTGGTGGAAAGCAAACCTCTTGGCTTTAGTGTGGGGAGCGACTCCAGCTCTCAGGGAGGCCTGGGTGCAAAGATGGGCCTCAGGGCTGTGGCTTCTGGGGCTTTTCAGGCTATTATGTGTTTGATGTTCGCATCATGCTCTCTTTTATCAGGGAGCTTGCGAGTTCTTTTTGATTCTCTGCTCACACAGACAACTGGCATGGGCCATGGAGACAGGCAGCCCTTGGAGGTAACTTTGATGCCCCATTTGGTGTTCTGTGCCTCCAGGGGCTGACTTATTAATAGCCCATAGATTACAAACAGCCTCACGCTTCCCTGCTCCACTGCTTGTCTGCTGCAATGCTGTTTGGGTTTCATGCACTTGGGACACAGTCCTTTTAAAATTACATTTTCTCCTGCCTCTATGCTTCTCCCCTGGGGCCCATTGGTGCTGCCTGTGTGCTTTGCTCAGCTTCTCACTGAATCATTCTTGCCTTTCCGTTCTCCAGCAAAGGTTTATTTGATTTCTTTAAAGTCACTTGATTGAATTCTGGACACAAGTACATACACCGAAGTAATTACCTCTGCTCTTTTTAAGGGAAAAATAGAAATCTGTACTCTTCTCTTGACTTGGCCTTGCCTGCAGAACTCAACATTTGCAAATGATGAATCTTTGAGATGTCATGTTTTATCTCATTTTGCAAACTTTCTGCTTGTATCATAAATTCAGAGATGCTGGTGTTCCTAATATTAATTCTAACCTTCCTATTTACACCATTTGAGCCCACCCAAGAAATGTTCTGTAAGCACATTCTCAGCTGGACCAGGAGAGATTTTGTGTCTGTGTTTGTTTTCATGAGCCCTGCACTGACTTGGGTAATGCCATTGGAAACACAGTGAGATGTGCAGGCCAATTCTTCCAGTACCAATGTTCTCTAATAACTTTTTGATATGTACAAAACAAAACAAAAAATCCTCTTACAGCTGCAAGTTCCTCCTTGGATGGGCTGAAGGGCAAGGTATCTGGAAAAAGTGAGTAACTTCTGCTGGAGACAATCCCATGTTACTTGAGTGGGGGAGAAGAAGCTGCCTGTCTCCTGTGGTCTTGCACACCTGCTGTCCAGGGTGGCAGCCCCCAGCTTCGAGGGGTCATTGAGCCCTGAAATTAGCCTGGTCTGAACTGAGATGTGCAGTAAATGTAAACTACATGTGGGATTTCAAAGATGCAATGTGAAAAGTAATCATGGAAAGCGTTCCATTAATGGCTTTCATGTTGATTACATGTTAGAATAAAAATATTTTGGATATGTTGAGTTAAATAAAATATATCATTATGTTGTTTCTCCCATTTCCCTTTTACCTCTAAATGTGCCTACTGCAGAACTGAAGATCATGCAAGTGGCTGGCATTCTGTTCCCAGCAGGCAGGGCTCTTACAGAACGTTCCGTACTCAGGGATGCCCACTCCTCGTGTGTTGGGAATGAGATTTGGGCAAAGGGGCAGTCAGCTTGTTGGCTTAAGTCAGAAGAAAAGTGCTGCCTTATGAAAGGGTTACCTTGAGACATGGAGGGAGCTGAGGAAAAATTAACAAGCATTTATAACATAATATAAAGGGGTACTGAGCACATCTAATCCAAGAAGGGGAATTACTGACACAATTGTGTAAACATTTTCCTTCTTAGTTTGGGAGCTGTGGCCACTTTAGCCAGCTGGTTCACTTTGTCATTTTTTCAAGTGCTAAGCAAGCTTGCGTCCTCTTTCCACACATGGCCAGTAACCCAGCTTGCGCCCGATTGGAGAAGCCAGACACTGGCAGTGTCTTGAGTTGGTGCTGTGCACAAGATGGGGCAGGGGCGTGGGAGAACAGCTCCTGGGAAAACGGGCACTTGGCCAATGGGAAAAGTGAACTGAGAGAAGGCAGTGTGTCTTCTGGCTTAGAGAAATAGATGTTTTATTTATTTATTTGAACATTTTTGTCCACTAAAAATTCCTCAGGTTTTAAAAACATTGTCAGCTGTTGGAATTCAGTCCTGAAGGAATGAGTCATGGTCCCAGCTTTGTTTTTGTTTATAGAGATGGGGTCTTGATCTGTTGCCCAGGCTGGAGTGCTGGGATGTGATCATAGGTCAATGTAACCTTGAACTTCTGGGCTTAAGTGGTCCTCCCACCTCAGCTTCCCGAGTAGCTGGGACTACTGGTGTGTGTGCCACCACATCCAGCTAATTAAGAAAAAAAACTTTTGGGGGGAGAGATGTTCTATGTTGCCTAGGCTGCTCTCAAACTCCTGGCCTCAAATGATCCTCCTGCCTCAGCCTCCCAAAGTGCTGAGATTATAGGCACAAGCCTCTGTGCCCCGCCACAATCCCAGCTTTGGAAACAGCAGCAGCAACATTGCCTGTCACCCTGATCTGCAGGTTGGCTTGCTGGTAATGCTTGCTGAGGCTACTTTAGAAAGTGCTCTCATGAAAGAGCGGGTGCTGTGACCAGCACTGTTACAAACCAGTAGCCCTTCTCCCATTCCCTTGCCCCTGGAGGCCCCAAAGACCATGGGCTTCAATACAGTTATTTGGGTTTGGTTTGAGCCTATACCTTTGGTTTAGACCTTTGTGTAATCACCTGGTAGACTTTGCTTCTAAAAAGTCTGACTAAAAATCAAATAGACGTTCTGGATTTTGCCTCTTGGTCTCTGAACACCTTCCCCACAGCTTTCCCTGACTTCCTCTCCTGCCTGCTTCCTTCAATGCTGGGGCCTCCCAGGGGTTGCCTTCACCTGCTTCCCTTCTCATCTCTCACTCATTTTAGGGACGGTCACCTGTGGCTGAGACTCTTGTTATGTGTAGGCCGACCTGCCATCTAGCCGTCCAGCTCACGTCTTTCCCTCAGCTTTTTCACCGCCCTGGCGGCCTGCTTGCCAGGCTTCTCCTCCTAGATTTCCTGTGGGGATTCTCCAGACAAAATATTTTTAAGATGTAGCTCATTTTCATGCTGTCCGGGCTATGCATTCTCCCTCTGTCCCCGCAGAGCCTCTGTGCACCCTCTGGCTCTCTCTGCAGCCCAGGAGAATGACCTTCATGCATGTACCTGGTCTCTTGTGTCTTTTGGCCTCCTGTTGGTTTTGGTCCATGGGAGGCACCTACAGGAGATGGGAGGGCAGGAGGAGAATGGAACCTTCCTCTTAAAACTTGGGTTGAGAATGGGGGAGGGGGAGAGAAGACTGGGGAGGGGAGGGGTGTGCTCCCACTTAATGTGTGTGGTGTTATGGTGCATGGCACACCTCTTGGGGCAGGACACAATTATAAAAGGGACTTTACCTAACAGATGCAAACATTGTAACCTAATTCTTTGTACCCTCAATTAACCTGAAACGACAATAGTAATAGTAATAATAATAATAATAATAATAATAATAATAATAATAAAAACTTGGGTCAAGCTGAGATAGGCTGCGTCTTCCTACAACCGTGGTTCTGTCTGTGGTCCTGTCTAATAGCTGTGTCTGGTTTCCTCCCTGACCCCTTTAGACCCAGGGTCGTGATGGCTCCAGCTGTTTCCGGCCCAGTGAATGTGCTTTTTCTACAGGACCTCAACTCAGGCCCGTGGGGAGCATCCCCTCCCTCTGCAGGCCTGTGTGGTGGCAGCAGCACCAGCCCAGAACTCCAGAGGCCCCTTTGCGCCTCTCTGCTGCCCCCTATTGCCAACAGACCCCAAAGCCTGTGGTCCCCTTTTCCTAAAAGCTTTTTCTTGTTGCTCCATTTCAGTATCCACATGGCCCCGAGAATTGTTTGGGTTATGGAAATAAAGGAAAATCTACCCAATGAAGAAAGCATTTTCTTTTCACTTGCATTGGACAGAGACTCAGAGGCAGGAGGGAGAGTGGGACAGCTTCAGAGTGGAAAAGGGGAGGCTTCGAGATGCGCTGAGGGAGGCCGCAGCCTTGGCCGGGCTGCCGTGCTCACTGGAGGGGCATCCTGTGGGATTGGCTGGGGGCGTGTCTGGCTTTCTCTGATTGGCCGGGCTGCCGTGCTCACTGGCGGGGCATCCTGTGGGATTGGCTGGGGGCGTGTCTGGCTTTCTCTGATTGGCCCTGCTGTGCTCACTGGAAAGGCATCCTGTGGGATTGTTGGGGGCATGTTTGGCTTTCTCTGATTGGCCCTAAGTTAGAAGTAGCAGCAAGAATTAGGGAAACTTCGCTTTTATTCAAGTCCTGGTCATTTGGGGCCAGTTGTTACATAAGTTACTGTTTAGTTTCTTGGACTGTCTCTGGAGATAGCAATCCGGTTTCTCCCGAGTCTGACTTCCAGGACACTGGCTTCCTGGGGTGTTTGTTGTAGATAAGAAGATGGCTTCCTGGGCAGATGGCTGTAGTCCATAGGTCCACATTTATTGCTATATATGGTGTGGCTACTGTCCATTTGTAATTCAATTTCTCAGGTTCATCGTCAGTTTTTAGTTAAAAAAAAAGAAGAAGTTTTTTTTGTGCTTGGTTACAAAGGTAATATTCCTTCATGTAAAACATCTTTTTATTTTTAATGCTTTTCTTTTTTTTTTCCTTTTCTCCTCCCTCCCCCCTCCCCCCTCCCTCCCTCCCACCCTTCTGTTGTTGAGACAGAGTCCGACCCTATGCCCTGAGCAGAGTGCAGTGGCATCCTAGCTCACTGCAACCTCAGACTCAGGCTGTGGGCATCTGCTGCGTCAGCCTCCAGACGCCGCTGGGATTATAGGTGCTCACCGTGGTGCCCAGTCGGGTTTTTCATTTTTTTAATGAGTCAGGGTCTTACTTTCCCTCACACACGTCTCAGACTCCTTAGCTCAAGCAATTCTCCTGCCTCAGCCTCTCACAGTGCTGGAATTACAGGTACAGCTGCCTCACCTGGCCGGGTAGAACATCTTAATCACCCAGAAAAGTCTTAAAAAAAATCACCCTGTATCCTGCTACCAGAGGTAGCCATCATTAACACTCCAGCGCACGTCTTTCTGGAGATCTCTGTGCATGGACACATTTCCTAACAAGTGATCACCCTCCACACAGCTTTCGGCAGCCCTCTCCTCAGTTTCTATCAGGATTATCCCAGCGGCACCAAATCTCTACATCTCTGCCAGTGTCTTTCCAATGTCCACTTCATGTTCACAGAGCTTCAGAGCAGCTCTCTGCAGTCAGGAGTGACCAGGCTCCGCTCTGCTCACTTAGGGTCTTCAGCAGTTGCTGATCAAGGCCCTGCTCCCAGCACGACTCCCTGAGCACTGGTGATGTGATCTTGGGGTTCTCTCCGTTCAGCCTTCGGAGAACTCTGGATGCTCTAAGGACCGCGCTCTTTCCTGTGAGGGTCCGCATGCCCTCTCTTCTGTCTTCCATGGGCTGCTTCAGACCCCGCAGCTACTTAAACCTTCAGGGTTCGGATCAAACTTCCCCTCCCAGGAAGCTCCCAAGACGGTTGGTTTCCACACTCACCTCTCGGTGCCTGCCCCAAGGGCAGTGCTCAGCACCTGGCATGTTGGTGACAGCTTCCACACCTCTGCCCTGACAGCCCCTAGACCATCAAGGTGAGCAACTGTGTCTCACTCCTTTTCCCCCCAGCCCAGCGTTTTTGACAGTGTATGAAGACAATGGAGGCTCAGGAGACACTGCTTGAATGAACAAGGCATGGACGGATAAAATCATGGGTATCATCCACCCATCTACACAGATCTGTGGATGAGCTGACCATGTGTCAGCTTGAGGTTTGGGTACCTGTGATGGTTTGAATGTTTATCTCCGCAGCTCATGTGGAAATTTAATTGCCATTGTGATGATTTTGGGAGGTGAGACCTGTAAGAGGCGATGAGGCGATGAGGGCTCCACTGTCCCGAATGGATGAACGCTGCATCCCTAGGGACGGGCTTGTTGTCTCTGGAGTGGGTTCCTTGTGAGAGGACCAGTTTGCTTTCTCCCTTGCCCTTCTACCTCCCACAGTGAGATGATGCAGCAAGAAGGCCCTTTGTCAGAGGCTGGCTCCTTGACCTTGGACTTCCCAGCCTCTAGGACTACGAGAAATAAACTTCTATTCTTTATAAATTGCCAAGTTTGTGGTGTTCTGTTATAGCTGCTCAAAAAAAGACTAATACAGTGCTGAACAAAGAATGCAAATACCTGCTCTCCATGGGTACTGCTTAAACCATTTCCTAGAAATCCCAGTGACTGTTCAGTGTGGTCCATAACACTTCCATGTATTTTGGCTTAATTTTCCTCCCTCCTGCCTGTAATCACACAAAGGTTTTTGTGGGAGCAACACGTCTATTTGTGAAAATGCTTTGAACTTTTAGGAGGAATTTTAGGAGTGTCAGCAGGGGAGCCACGCTACCTCATCAATAATGGATGACACGTCTATCTATGTTTCCAGATGAGAGAACTTAAGAAGAGGTGACTGTGAAGTCGAGCAGATGATCTGGGATATAATGGAAACAGAAAAAATTAGAGTCCAAAGAGAGAAAAGCTCAGAGCATGTGTGGGCCTCACCGGGATTTCCCACTGCTGAGTTGTGTCTTCTTGGGAGGGGGAGGGGGCAAAACTGGGGCAGAATCTGCATTCCAATGACTTTCCCGAAAGACCATCCTTCACTTTTAGTAATAATTCAAGCTAGAGACAAGGAAATTAAGTGGTTGCTGAACTGAGGATCAGCAAGAAGTAACTCAGCTTAGCAGGCCTGGTAGTTTATCTCCTGTGCAGTGTTTTTCAGATGTTCCCGAGATAAAGTCTAGAGACCAGGCTTATTCGGGGTGTGTGTCAGCAATGGCAACAGGAAGAGTGTGAGGATTTCACTGAATCACAGATCAGGATCCAGGATTTTTCAAACCTCTTTGCATGGCATGTGCTAGACAGAACAATGGCCTCAACACATCCCAGTGCCTGGAACTGTGAATATGAACGTTACATGGCAAAGGAAAGTGAAGTTGCAGATGGCATTTGAAGACGCCGTCATGTCGGAGATTAAGCCTTCAGCATATGAATGTTTGAGGGGACATTTTCAGTCTGTAACCTGCGGAAGGGAGGATGTCCAGAGGGGGAAAACTGTCGGGAATGAGGTGAGAAGGGGTTAAGGAGAATCAGAGGCCCAGGGACACTCCAGATCCGGGGACAGTATGGCAAAGGCTGGAGTTGGGAGACAGCCACCTCCTTGGTTCTTTGCAACTGCCTGGTGGTCTGGGATTGCTTTGGGTGTGTTCTCTGAGGCAGAGGGGAGAGGAAGGCTGCCTGCTGTGAGGGCACTCTACCTGAAAATCAGCCTTCTCCAAAAGGCTGTGAGCAGATGCCATTTTTGTCATCATTTTTACGAGATGGGGGAGAGGTGGTTCTGGAAGTTTCCATAACTTGCCCAGGGTACCTGACCTCGCAAAGCCTGTATCCTTACTTTACTTTGATTAATGTCCCCATCCCTTAAACCACAGAAAAGCAAGAGAGAACATGAATCTCCTGCGACCTTCAATCTGGGGCTTGAAATGGTGCCTGGCATGTGACAGGAATCAGGAAATGTTTCTTGAATAAAAAGATAAGTAATTTCCTTTTCTTCAAGAGTAACCACTTGGAATGGTTATCTACAACTTTCTGGTGCTCCCTAAGTTGTCTTTTATTCTCTTTGATTTCTTAATGTCCAAATAAATCCCAAAGGTTTTAGGTGTTCTGGCTATAAGACCTTGTTGGTAGTTGGAGTTGGTGGCAAAGCCATCTATTCTTCTTTATTTTTTCTGACTTCCAGGGCTTAATTGTAAGGTGTGACATCAGCGGAACCTTTGAATGTGCCTGCAGAGCCCTGTGTAAGCCCCAGTGGAAGGTTCCACAAGTACAGGGTGTGATCCCAGATGCAGACTGGCACAGTAGGAGGAAAGGGTCCCACACGGAAGAAAAGGCCCACAGCAGGAGTTCAGCAGACACAGGGAGGTGATACAGAACAGACAACGGGGAACTGTCTGTCCTTCCCTCCCTGAAAGTGGCAGATACGTTCTTTGCACCCTCGGGAGAGGATCAGAAGGGATATGGGGCTGGCATTAGATGGATGTTTTTTTTATCATCTTTTATTTTTCAAAGCCTTGGCTGTGGAAAGCAAAGAACTAGAACTGGATTGTTCTAAGGGGGTAAAGCTTAGTGATTTAATTGATAAATGCTTGCGGAGGCCTTACTGGGGGAAAGGAAGGACCCCCGAGACCTGCAGAAGGGAGCTGGGTTTCCTAATCTCTGGAATCTGGGAATATGTTCCCTCATACAAAGGGGACTTGATGTTGCAGATGCAACTAAGGCTGCCAGTCAGCTGGCCTTCAAACAGGGAGACTATCCCAGATTATCTGGGAGGCCCAGAGTAAACACAGGGTCTTATGAGTGGGAGGCAGAAGAGGGGAACCAGAGAGTTGGCAATGTGGGAAGGCATAGGCCCCATGTTACTGGCTTTGAAGATGGAGGGGGCCCCTGAGCCAAGGATTGTGGGTGGCCCCTGGAAGATGGAAGCAGCCTGGACACCTAGATGGAAGCAGGTTCTCCCCTAGAACCTGCAGAAGCAACACGGTCTTGTGGAGAATGGTTTCAGCCCAGTGAGCCCATTGTAGGCTTCTACTTCCCCAAACTTGTCGGATGATACGTTTGTGTTGTTTAAGCCACCCAGTTTATGGCAGTTGTTCCCAGCAGTGGTAGGAAAGTAACATAAGGTGAGGTGGGGGCTCCTGGAGACTCAGTCTCAGGGCTGAGACCTTGGAAGACACAGGACAGTTTGTGGCTTTCCTGGATATCCACAATCTCGTGCCTTTGAATAGATTAGGACGCCAGATCAGAAACCCCTCCACATGTTTTATGGACAGTATAAGCCTCCTGGGCCCTTTACACAAGCCCAGGGAGGGGTGGTGTCCCTTAATAGTGGCAGATACTGGGCTACTCCTTAAGCTTGGATGGCAGGTGCTCAGAACCAACTTAATTGGATCTAGGAAAAATTAAGGGTTGTGATATATCCTGCACCTGAGGATGGCGAGCAGCTTCACAGCTGCTGTGCTCATCAAGACTTCTCTAAAAGAATATGTTAATTGCTGCAGAATCCCACTTGTCAGAACAAGCTCATAAGGGAGATGAATTTTTGGTTGTGTTTTGAACAGGGTGGGAGTGAGTAGGTGGGGACAGCGCACACTGGCTTCATGGTAGAAAGAGACAGGACTTTGGGAGTGGACGTGAGGAGCCTATCTCTGGAAATCTCAGCCGCCTTTCACGTGGATGCAGAGCTTGGCCTGGTGTCAGTGGGAACACTACAAGATGAAGGGCACTGGTGGCAGGACACGGAACTCAGTCTCTTCCGGTTGCAGCCCGGGGCTTCTCCTGTTCACTTGGCCAGCCCAGGAGGTTTGACAGCTGCTCCAGGAACTCGCGCTTTAATGTATTTTTTGTTAACTTTTCACCAGTTCATACTTGGTGTCATAGCACAGAGCACACACCTAGTGGGGTCTGAGCTCCCTACAGACCCCAACTTGGGAGCCCATGAAACTGCAAAGACCAGGAGAGGGTCCAGGGATAGAACCACGGGAGAGACCTATTTAACCCTCAAATTACAGATAAGTGTGTATGTATGTGTGTGTGTGTACTCATCTGCCTGTATATATTTTTGCTAGGAGACACTAATTTTAGAAATGTGTGGGTCAATTTCTAGCCTGTATGTGGTGTAGCTTGCAGGCGCTGTGTATGAGGTGGGCTGAGTAATGGGGGCAGTGTGTAGCCCTGCCTGTTATGTGGGCATCTGTGCCCAGAGTGGGCACGGGCACTGTAACATTCTCTCTCAGCTGAGCAGAGAATGAGTAAGAGTGGGTCAGGCCAGGCAAATGCCAGCAGAGCCTGGAGAAGCATCCTCTGCCTGTGTGCAGAGTATGGCACCCTGTGCGGGGCCCTGCGGGAGCTGCTTACTGAGTACACATGGACCTGATCTGTCACTAGACGGTGTGAGATGGAACTTGTATTGCCCTCACACCAGAAACTTGGCTGTCACTCTGTGCCACAGTGATAAAGTGCAGGTGTCAGGGCTACACTTGTCACTTTCCAAGAGGATTCAGACTCCAGTGTTCAGCTCATGGTGCATTTGTGGCTAAAAATTCCGGCAAGGAACTGGGAAAGTTCTGTTTTGAGGTCATGATCTTGAGCAACTTCTACTCTGGGAGCTTAATGTTGAATCTAAAAGATGTTGGAAGTTGAAAAACAGTCTCATGTAAGTCTTCTACCTTGCTGCAGGGTGAGTGTTTACTGAGGCCGCGTGGGATGAGGGCAGGCCACTGCCTTTGGAGCCAAACTGCCAGGGTCCCTGATGTCAGTTACAGCTGCCCTGCCTGCCTCACTGTGTTGCCAAGAAAGCCCCAACCCACTGCAAACCAATCATCAGCAAAACCTTCTTAGGTGAGGTGGGAGCTGGGCTGCAAAGTCACAGATCTGAACCTTTGTCTGGGGGATAAAATATTTGGATTCACGTCTTTAAAATGCTTGGTGTTTTTCTGATGGCACAGCATAGAGCACGTTAGCGCCATATTTCTCTTAGAAACCAAACTCGGTGCGCACGGAAGCTTGCCTAAAGCTGCTCTCTGGTTGCGTGCTCAAAAAAGGCCTTGTTAGGTGTGTCGGGTTAACAAAATGCACATTGCTACCTGCGCAGCCTCTGAAGCGAGAGAATCCTGCTTGTTTTGGGGTCTCCTGAAGAAACTTCTACTCGACAAAGGAGTAGATGACATTTTGAGGGGAGCTGAGGGAGGAGTGGAGTCGTCTGCTTTGGAGGGGACTGTCTAAGCAAGGTGAAGGAGAAGCAACAGGGAGCCCCCCACCCCCACCCCACACGCGCGTTCAGGGAATGCAATAACCTTTGCTTTTAGTTTCCTGAGAATTTGCTGGGTTTCCAGTCTCTCGCTGGGATTTTTTGCGCCTACAATAATTGATGCTATGGCAGTGTCCCGGACTGCTGGCATCGTATAGGAAAGCGTGGGAAGCACCACCCGCTAAGGAGCTCAGGCTCGTCCCCACCCCTCCTTGTGTGGACGCTGGGTCCAGCCAGAGCAAGGGAACTGGACACTCCTGTCACGAGTGTTGCATGCCCTTTTCCACCCCATGCGTAAGTGCGCCTTGGGAATGAAGTGTGAGGTTGGACATTCTGGGGTTGGGAGTGAGTCTGCACTTGCTGAGTGCAGGGAGAAGTGTGAAAATAAATCTTCCTGGCTGAGCAGAGCCAGCAGACGTGGGGTGGGGGGGCGGAGGTTGTGGCAGATCCAGCTGTCCCAGGATGCACCACTCAAAGGGTGGGCTCCCCTTTAATTGCATTTTATGGTGCCACAGGAAGGGTCTGACTAAAAGTGATCCAGGCACTTTGCATTAAGTTTACACGAGCGATTATACCCCCCACCAGCGATTGTCCCAAAGGCCGGTGTGTACATCACAAACCAGTGTGCTCTGCACTGTAGCACGAGGGCTTTGAGGACAGCGGCTGTGTCTTCCTGATCTGTGTGTCCCCGACCCTTCCACGATGTGTGATTCCTGCACGCATCCTCGGTGAGAGAATGAATGAGTGAGGGCAGGAAGACATGTCTACCGTGTTAACAGCAAGTATGAAGCATCCGGAGTGGTTAGAGAGCAGATGGAAAGTTACCGACAATGTACAGGAACCTTGTTTCTGTGCAGATTCCAGTCCGCCTTTGATGACTACTGAATGCCGTGCCAGCTGAAGAGGAGCCCTTCAGGAACCTCAAGGATCTGTCATTCACCCAGTGGGAGGCGGGAAGTGCTGAATGTCAGGGCGGCTGTGCTGTGTCCTCATGAGACCTCAGGCACCAGGCCAGCCATGCTCACAGCTCCCTTTAGAGGGATTTTCTGGGAGAAGTTGCTGTGGTTCATCCTGAGCAGCCCTGCTCCTCTGATTGTAGCTGGTTGGACCAGAGATGGACACCTGACCAAAAGGCCAGCTGCCATAGGCTGGCCAGCATCCTGGGAGGTGGCCTGACCCTTTGCTCTGTCCAGCAGACATCTATCTGGATGGAGACTGGGCCACCCCGTGACGCGCTCTCTGCCCAGGAGTCTGAATGTAAACTATATGGAGAAGCCACGGGAGTGGCAGACGTCCAGAGGAACATAAAAAGCAAGGAATGGAAGCGACGGAGGAGGGGAGCAGAGCAAGGGGTGACCTGCATGGGCAGAGGAGGAGATGAGACGCTGGGCCTCACACATGCCAGACGCTGCTCCTGGGTCACAGAGCCACAACGTGATGTCGCTGACAAATCCTGAGGACAGAAGAGGTTTCAGTTCGCGGGAAGCCTGGCAGGGTGGCCACAGGAACATTGAAGCAAACCCTGTGACCTGGAGCCACCCACAGGGCTTCCTGCAGCCTCCAGGAGCCTCACTACCTTGGCTGAATTGCCATTCCACTTCTCAGGGCTCAGAGCCAGGCTGGTGCCAATGACACACGCTAGGACACGCTTGGGCAGGATGCTATGCACCCTAGGGGCTCTGCCCCTGCCCTGGGGGGATTTACGCTGGAATTGGGATGCTAGAAAAGTCTCCATACAGCTGTCCACAGTGTTATATGTTAAATTACCAAAATGAGAGGAATGACGAGGCCTGCCAGGACGCAGGTGCAAGAGAAAGGGAGGTGGACAGGCAGGGCTGTGGAGAGGCCTCCAAGTGGGGGCAGAGTGCTGAGGGTGGGTGAGACGGCAGTGAGGAAAGCTCCTTGAAGGCATGTGCACCAGGGTGCTGAGTGCCCTGGGCAGCCAGGCTGAGGGAGGCAGGTGGTCTTCTGCAAATCCAAGGGTCCTTCTCGATGCCCCGAGGTGACCAGAAATGCAGCACTGAACTTGTCAAACCGCTTGGAGCGAGCAGTCAGGGCCCAGATAGTATTTCTTGACTTGGGGGACAGCTGTGATGCTGGATGTCCCCTGATGCCCTGGGATTAGAACATTGGAAGGCACCTCTGTTTTTCTTCCAGGGAACGACAGATCTCTGATGAAGATAGGCTGTGATGTGAGAAACTTCAGCCAGGTATAAATTGCAGAGGGTAGCGGCGTTCTGTTCGCACAGCCCGTACGTGTCCTAGCCTTATCAACGAAGTACAAACAGAGACAGGAATTTGGGGAGATGGACGGAGAGCTGCCTGGCAGCTGCTAGGTAACGCCATGTTCTCGGCCCAGCTCCTCTTCCGGTGCTTACAGGGACACTTGGCCAAGGCCTGCTGGGAATGGACAAGGTTAGAGGAGAAGGCATCTGGAGGGTCCTCTGTTCTTCTCCCTTTTCCTGATCATTATTTGCAGTACCTGCTACCTGCAGGTCAAAGGAACACTGTCACCATGTTATGTTTTATAGGTGAGTCTTTGCTGAGTAAGTGGCCACTCTCCAGAGAACCAGCAGAGCCCCGTGGTTGTCAAAGCGTGGGCTGGCTCTAGGTGTCTGACACTGTTACCCTCACTCCACGGGGCGCTCTCATCTTCCTTGGCTGAGTTTTATTCCATCAGGGGTGAAGTTGGATCCTTCAGCAAGCTGAGTGACTCTTAGAACATGGGGCAGCTATTTCGTGGCATCTGAGAGTAAAGGTGGCAGGCACACCTACAGATGGTTTTCCCGAGTGTTTGAAAACATCTGGGGCCGGGTAACACAAAGACAGTTCAACCAGCTGAGAATTAAACCCCAATGTCACATGCAAGCTTATTCTCCAGGTTTTGCAAATGAAACAGACGTTGCTAGAGGAAGTGCTCTGTAGCAGAAGGCAGGCCCATGCCAGGTAGTTACTGAGGCTGAGTACTCCTGTTTTTTTGTTTTTTTTTTTTTGTAGAGATAGTCTTACTTTGTCACCCTGGGTAGAGTGCCGTGGCATCACACAGCTCACAGAAACCTCCAACTCCTGGGCTTAGGTGATTCTCCTGCCTCAGCCTCCCGAGTAGCTGGGACCACAGGCACCTGCCACAATGCCCAGCTATTTTTCTGTTTTGCAGTTTGGCCGAGGCCGGTTTTGAACCTGCCACCTTCGGTATATGGGGCTGGCGCCCTACTTGCTGAGCCACAGGCGCCACCCAAATAAAAAATATCAATACTTGCTTTTTTTTTTTTTTTTTTGGTTTTTGGCCGGGGCTGGGTTTGAATCTGCCACCTTCAGCATATGGGGCTGGCGCCTTACTCCTTTGAGCCACAGGTGCCACCCCGTACTCCTGGTTTTTAAAAGTTAGTGAGGCTTCTCCAGAAAGGAGGGCTTCTGGCACCCCACTGAGACAAATAATGGTAATTCTTCAGCAAAATGCAACTGGCTTTTTAAGAAACTATGAGGTTTCTGAATAAGAAAAAAGGCCTTTTATCAGGATTTTTCTAGCTCCATAGCAGAACACAGAGCTGGCTATGAATGCTTGAAGCCTATGGTATGGACTGATGTGTCTTTTTAGTCCTTGACGCTAAGTAGGCACCCATTGACATCACTTTGTTACATAAATAAATGAAGGATTAAAATGAAAGAAGAAAATATGCTCCTATGGTTCTGGCATACCTATATTAAGACTGTGTCGTTATCAGCCAGACAAGAGACTTATTGCCATCACAAGCCTCAACTTACTTACCTGTAAAATGGGTTGTGAGTGATGCCAGTGATCAGGCGTGTGGGGGATGGGGGCTTTGCAAACAGGAATTGCAACACAAACGAGCGGCCTCATGTTGCTGCCAGGGAGTCTATTGCTGCTCCTGACTGAGTTTGTTCTAACCCTTCATTTTGGTACGTTTCTTGCCTAAGCTATTTGTGGAGGAAAGGCCTGGATTTCTTCCTTCAGGATTGAGGGCAGATGGTTTCCCTTTTGGGGCCGTTCCTGGGACTTTAGCCACAACCTCAGTGCGTAGGTGGGAGCAGTCGAAGTGTCTGGGGGCTTCTGAGAGTTACTGAAGGGTTAAAGCTTCTTGATTCATAGCAAAACGACAAACTTAGACAATTCTAAGGCAAAACAACAAACTTAGACAATTCCAAGATGTGTTAGTGATAAAACCCCTATCCTGGAGGTTGGCCTGAGAAGGAAGTCTTAATTCCTTAAGGATCCAAGTGAGATCTTCTTCTAAATCTAAGAAAAGAAGCTTGTAACTGTTTTAGTTGATTCAGAGTCAAGATAAACAGAATTTTCTAATGCCATGGAAGGAACAGAAATTACAATAAAGAAGAAATAGAATCAGAAGGAACTTGGCTGACTTTCATAGTTTCTGGTTCTCTATTTCTGGGACATCTATGTTCAGTGGCAAAATGAAAAAAAAATGCAAACATACGTGCAGAGGCTGTCAGAAAAAGCAAGAGAGAGCTGTCCCCCAGGGATAGAAGGCTCTTTTCTGAGATTTTCTTTGTTATCTTAAGTTGTCCAAATCTTTAAATGCTACCTGAGAGCTGTTCATCTGGAGTTGAAAGCCTTAGGGGGAAAAAAAAAACAACTGAGAAGCAAAAAGCTAAAAAGAAAGCAAGAGAGGCCAGGTTTTCTTGAACACAGACAGACTGGCTGTAGGGAGGCAACTGTGCACTTTGCCACAAGGGGGAAGGAAGGACCCTGGGCCCGCCAGGATTCAGATGCTCATAATGGAGGGGACAGCGAAGATGTCCTCCGTCTGCCTCTAGCCAGCGAGGTAGCACTGTTTGCCTTGGGACTGGTAAGGTGGGTGCCACCAAAAGCCAGCCTCAGAGTAGGAGGAAAGAAGGATGGGGTGTGGTGCAGGAGCTGGGGGCGCGCGGAGGCTGCTGCTTTGCTCAGGCAGGTCTCACTCTGCGCCTTTGGGCCTTGTGAGCCATTAACTTCCAGCAAGCCTCGTGTTGGGTGATCACTTCCGTGAGTGGGGGCACGGCTGAGTGTACTGAGCGGCTCTGCGTTCTCAGAGATGGAGAGAGAAGATCAGTGCCCAGGGGGGTGAGCTTTTGGATTAAAGCTCTTTTAAGTGCTGCAGGAGGACAGACGCAGGCACACTCTCTTGTGTGTGGAAGAGGACTGGGAACATCTATCAGGAGGCATGTACAGGGTTTTGGGAGCTGCTCCTATTAAGCTCTTAATTCAGTTATGTGCTGAACAAAAGTAGGAAAATGGACTCCAGAGAAATAAACAATACCATAGATAATTATTCATCCCGTGTCAGACGTAACCCAGAGAGCATGAGCCATCCCTTGAAAGAGCATGTAGGCTATGACCCCAAGCCCAGAGAAGGGCTGGTGAGGTGGCGCTGTCTGGGACCTGGGAGAAGATGGCTGATATGCACGGACACTGGTCAAGTCAGGGGTGAGGCCCAGCCCTCAAGCGGCTCTGACACCTCTCCCCTGCATCTTCTTCACTCCTGCCCAGCATCCATGGCCCCTGCCCGGCACCCATGGCCCCTGCCTTGTTTTTTTATTTTTTTGAGACAGAGCCTCAAGCTGTCCCCCTGGGTAGAGTGCCATGGCATCACAGCTCACAGCAACCTCCAACTCCTGGGCTCAAGCAATTCTCCTGCTTCTGCTTCCCAAGTAGCTGGGACTACAGGCGCCCGCCACAACGCCTGGCTATTTTTTCTTTGCAGCTGTCATTGTTGTTTGGTGGGCCCTGGCTGGATTTGAACCCGCCAGCTCAGGTGTATGTGGCTGGTGCCTTAGCCACTGGAGCCACAGGTGCAGAGCCCCCTGCCTTGTTTTGTTGCTGTGAATAGTGCAAAGAACCCGTGGAGGGTCTGGCTGGGAGTGAGCACTTGATAACAGGGTGATGACCTCGCCTGATGCCAAGCAATCATTTCACATTACAGAAAAGAGAAAAATGACTTTGACCTGCAGGAGGCCACCTATTTGTCCATTGGCTGGCTTAAGAACAGATTGTCTGACTTGAAATTCAGTTCCCGCAAAATACTTTTCCTTAGTAAATAATTCCTAATTGATAGAACCACAAAGCCTCAGAATCTCAAATCTTAGACCAGGTTTTGTGCAGATAACCCAGCATTCGCTCATCTCCTGTGAAGGACTCCCTAGCATTAGGCTGCAGGTTCCCAGTGTCAGTGGGGGGGTCGAGGGTGTCCCCACCCACCAGGTGAGGCCTGGTTTTGGGGGACAGTGTGTGTTTCCGCCGAGTTTCAGGGAGGCGGGCTCCTGATCATGTATCTGATAGATTAAGGGCGTGAGAGCATCACTGCAGGGAGCTGCCACGGAGGTGGGTGTTTCTAGATGTCTGCGAGGTTGATGCCCCGTGAGTTCTTGGAGATCCTGTCACTGTCTTGTCTTTGGATGCTAAAAGTGTTCTGAGACTGTCAGGTTTGGTTGGCAAGGCTGTTTTGGGTGAAGTTTCTCTGTGTCAGGTGCTGTAAATATTTATCTCCTTCTTCAGTTCTTAAAACTCAAATATGCGCAATGATAGGCTGGTGAACCAACTCTCCTAGAAACAAAACTCTCTGAATTGTGGTGTTTGCCCATGTCCGTGGTGTAAATGCTTCCACCACTGCTGACTCCTTCAAGCTCATCAATAGCTTAACAACCAGCGGAAAAAACGTATGAATATTTGTTTACTCATTAGCTCCCATGAGCCAAGAAAGGGATTTTACAGACATCAGAGATTTTATAGGTGAGGAAATAGAAGCTTAGCAGTCACGGGCTCACCTACCCTCCCATGAGTTGGCAGGAACTGAGCTCCAGTCTGACCCTCAAGGCCCCTGGTCTTAGGTCCTCTTGACTGCCCCCTGGCCACGGTCTGACTCTCAGCCGAGTGGTGAGTGGTGATTGTTCCACGTTCAAGGCTGGGGAGAAGTTTCTTGTCCATAGGTCTGGTGGCGTGGCTAGGAGAGCTGATTTGTTCTAGCCGTGTCCTGGCTCCCCCCGCCCCCACCGCCGGCACCGCTGCCAGTGCCTCTGTCTTTCTCCTGTTTTGCTGTCTCCTGGTCCCTCTCCCTCCACTCCATGGCCTAGAACCTGCCACTCTGAAACAAGTGGTGAAACTGCACCAAGGGGCAGAGCGTTTGAGGCCTTGGAAATAAAGTTGGGGGAAGGAGCTGCCTTCTTCTTTCTCCATCTCAAGCCTTTTGAGATGCAAGAAAACTCCTCACAGGCCTGGAGTGCTCAGCCTTGCCACTGGCCTAGAGTGGGTGGTCCTGGGTAGTGAGGGCTCAGCCTCCTTCTCTCCTACCTGACTGGGAAGGGCCCTTCTCTCACAGAGGTGGGCTTGGGGCACTGCCTTGGGCCAGGGTTGAAAGAGGGGCTAGAAGGTCTTGAGGTGGGTGTGCTGGGCTCAGACAGGTGCACCTGGATCAGACAGAAAGAGATGGAGAGAGACAAACCTTGCAAGTCCTGGGACCCAGGGTGCCAGCCTCATGGAGCTGGGCTGGTGAGTGGATGCCCCTTGCTTCAAAGGCAGGTGGTGTGTATGTGTGTGATATGGGGGTGTGGGGGGGTTATGTGGTGTCTGTGCGTGTGATTGTGTGTGGTGTGTGTGAGTTGTGTGATGTGTGTGTGGTGTGTATGTGAGGCGTGTGATGTGTGTGGTGTGTGTGAGGATTGTGTGTAATGTGTGCATGGTGTGTGTGATGTGTGTGTCGTATGTGTGAGGTGTGTGATGTGTGTGTGATATGTGCGTGATGTGTGCGTGGTGTGTACATGGTGTGTGTGAGGATTGTGTGTAGTGTGTGCATGGTGCGTATGAGTTGTGTGATGTGTGTGTGGTATGTGTGTGGTGTGTATGAGGTGTATGTGTGGTGTATGTGTGTGGTGTGAGTTGTGTGAAGTGTGTGTGGTGTATGTGAGGTGTGTGTAAGGTGTGTGTGAGGTGTGTGATGTGTGTGTGATGTGTGTGGTGTTTGCGTGGTGTGTGTGAGGATTGTGTGTAGTGTGTGCTTGGTGTGTGTGAGTTGTGTGATGTGTGTGTGGTGTATGTGTACTGTGTGTGTGGGGTGTGTGAGGTGTGTGTGTGGTGCGTGTGAGGCGTGTGATGTGTGTGTGATGGGTGTGTGATGTGTGTGTGGTGTGTGCGTGGTGTGTGATGTGTGCAAGTTGTGTGATGTGAGTGTGTGGTGTGTATGAGGTGTGGTGTGAGTTGTGTGATGTGTGTGTGTGGTGTATGTGAGGTGTGTGTGTGGTGTGTGCCATGGTTTGTGTGATGTGTGTGTGTGGTGTGTGCATGATGTGTGTGTGGTGTGTGTGAGGATGTGTGTAGTGTGTGCGTGGTGTATGCCTGGTGTGTGTGTGTGGTGTGTATGAGATGTGTGTGTGGTGTGAGTTGTGTGAAGTGTGTGTGTGGTATGTGTGAGGTGTGTGTGTGGTGTGTGCTGTGGTGTGTGTGAGGATTGTGTGTAGTGTGTGTGTGGTGTGTGCATGGTGTGTGTGAGTTGTATGATGTGTGTGTGGTGTGTGTGAGGGGTGTATTGTGTGTGTGAGGTGTGTGTGGTGTGCACGAGGTATGTGTATGGTGTGAGTTGTATGATGTGTGTGTGTGATGTGTGTGTGCTGTGTGTGAGGCGTATGATGTGTATGTGATGTGTGCGTGATGTGTGTGTGGTGTGTGCGTGGTGTGTGTGTGAGTTGTGTGATGTGTGTGAAGTGTGTATGTGGTGTGTGGGAATTGTGTGATGTGTGTGTGATGTGTGTGTGGTGTGTGCATGGTGTGTGGTGGTGTGCATGATGTGTGTGAGGTGTGTGTGTGGTATGTGAGTTGTGTGATTTGTGTGTGGTGTGTGATGTGTGTGGTGTGTGTGAGGCTTGTCATGTGTGTGTTGAGTGTAATGAGTGTGAGACCTGTGTGTGTTTATGTGTGACACATGTGGTGTGTGCATTACATGTATTGTGAATGTGGTGTCTGTGTGGTGTGTTTGCAAACACACTTTGTGTGTGCGCTCACGCTCGCTCTGCTGAACTTCTCACACACCTCCCCCCACAGCCTGATACAGAGTCCAGGGAGGAGGGTGGGCGGAGAACTCTCAGAACGACTTAATGAGGAAGCAGGAGTTGCTAAGATGGTTGGGGCCAGCCTGGGAACTGCTGAGCTCCTGAGGACAGGAACGCTGGTCTGCGGTTGCTGGTGTTTCCAGCCTGTCCTGTCTGGTCCCTGATGCTGAGGGCTTCAGCAGCCAGACCACCAAATGCCATCTTCCTCTGTCATTGGAGACTGGACAGGTCCCTCTGATCTAGCTCCTCCACCCCCCAGTAGGGGGGACAGAGGGTGGGAGGATGTGGTGGCCCCTGCCAGGGGTACCCAGAACCCATTTCAAGAAGATTCCCCTTTTATCCGGACAAGACTTTCTGGAAGCTCAGTCTGTTACAGCTGAACGCAGAAGGGATTTCAAGTTCTGGGTACTAGGTGTCACCATCTGCAGGAAGAAGCCTTTGGTGGCCTTCGCTCTGTGGTCTGCAGTCACCACAGCCAGAGGCCTCCCAGGAAGAACTAGCTTCCCACGGAAGCAAAAACCAGGGCAGCCTCCCGCTTTCCCTGAACCCTGGCTCTCCATCGTCACACACATGTCCCTGCCCTGCGCATCCCGCCCAGATGGTCCCACACATGCAACGCCTTTTATGGCTTCACCCTGGCTTCTCTGGGTGGATGTGGGTGCTGGGCCGTGGAGAGTAACTCAACAACTACATTACGGCGCATGGTGGACAGGCTTCCTGCCCAAGTTACTTGGAATGAAAAAACCCACGCTGGCCCCAGGGTCTTGATTCTGGAGCTGCAGGAAGAAGCTCAGCTTTGTCCTCTGGGCACTGGCCATGCGGGGACTAGCAGCCAACTCAGCTGGAAGCAGAGCCATTTCTCTTTTGAATGCTTCAAATAAAAGGCAACAAGGACCCCCTCCAGAGCAACTGTCCTGTTACTGATGCCCAGAGCTGTGTGCCCCCACTACTGACAACTGAGCAGCTCAACGCACAACATGGGTTAGACCCTGGGAACTGTGCTTTGTAATGAGTGCTGGTCAGCTGTGGCCCCAGCCCTGCTTGAACCCAGGGCCCAAGCCCCTTCCCAAGGCAAAGAAATCCCAGGTTCTGGTGGGGGCCTGGGTGGGGCGTGTGGACCTGTCCACAAATTTCCTGGCTGTTTCTAATGGGCAGAGGGGGCGTGAACCAGCTACTGAGAATAATGATGCCCAAGTCTCATGTAGGCAGGTGAACTCTCTCTTCAAACAGAATCCACTGGGGCATAAACATGGCAGATGAGAACGGGGCTGCCCTAAGTGGTGTGCAGCCTCCCGTGACTGCCTGGGCTCCCACGAAGCCCAGATTCATCAAAACCCACTGATTTGGGCCGCTGGCAATGGCACAAAAAGAGCGATTTTCCCCTTCTGAGAGAGTACAAGGTGAGTTGTCACTCACCCCGGCCCTGTGCTGTTCCAGAGGGCTAGACCTTGTGCTGTCACATGCGTGGGCACAGCAGACCCCTTCCCCATGCCCCCAGGACTTGAAGGCTTGGGTGAAATTCTGCAGAGTGCCATCTAACAGTCTTCTTGTGATAAGCAGGTGATTCCCTGAAAGGCTGGGACAATGTCACCACCTCTGACGTTCTCCAGTGTACTTCTCACTCCTAACCCCAGGCAGGCCTCGGAGACCCCCACTGCTGCCTTGTGCCTCTTGGGGACGCCAGACGGCAGGTGGAGCTGAGGGTCGTGAGGGCCTCGCTGGGCCCATTCCTGAGACCCTTCTGCCCGCTGGCGGAGGAAGGGCCAAGGGGGTGGAGCCTGAGGTATCAGGCTGTCCCCAGATGCCCTAGCACTTGTAGCACTTCAAGACTACCTGAGCCCCCTGTCCTGGGTCCCCAGGCCTCTATGCTGGAGCGCACTGCAGATAGGAGGGGCTCCTGGGGAGCAGGGGGCCGAGGCACTGGTGGGAGCTGTTACCACTGTCCACTCTTTGGGCAGCCCTTGGCTTCAGGCAAACTGGCCCTCTGCATTTCAGGAGACCTACCTGCTCTGTTCCTGGTGCACACTCACCCGTGACACCCCTTCCCAGGAGGCACATTCCTCAGAGGGCCATTGGTCTGCCTCCAGGTGACCACTGTCCTTGTCAGGACCTGTGGCTCCCAGGGTGTGTGGCAGCAGCTGGCTGAGGCCCAGGGGGACCTGACAGATGGTGGGGAAGGGTTGTTGGCCCAGGGGTTCTCCTAGCCCCCGCCTTGTCCTATAGATCCCTCAAAGATTCTGACTCCCAGGGACTCCTGGAGGCCCCGTACTCACAGGATTCTCCAGGGTACCTTGAGCTGTGCCCCTGTGTGGAGGTGAAGAGAGGCCAGGTGGCTCATGGAACTGCTGTCTCTCACCCCCAAGCATGCCCCTGAACACCCCAGGACACCCTCACCTTAGGTCGTCTATAACACTGAACCCTGAGGAGGAGAGGCAGACCTGGGCCACTGCCAGGAAAGCCTGGAGGGGCCACGCCAGGCAGACAGTCCCGATGTGGGTGGTACTGGCTCTCAGAGCCCATCCCAGCCACACGGGACCTCTGCTGTCTTCTGGACAGAGAGGGAGGCTTCGATTGGGGGCATCTAGAGTCCACTCAGACCTCAGGCCGGCTAGGTGGGGACTCCACTCTCCACCTTGGGCCATCTGTCCTGGAGACATTCATGGTCAAAGGTCAGGGTGCGTTCTTGGGCCCTGTCCTGTCCTGCCCAGGCAGGCTGTCTGTGCAGGGTCAATGGGGTGCCAACTCGGTAAGAGGGACAGCCAGGCCCCTCAGGTGAGCCAGGCCCAACTTTCCTATCTTGAAAGGGGAGAGGGTTTCCAGATGCCTGCCCAGGAGAGGGGTTTTCCAGTGGCTGATGTGGCCTCCTGCAGGGGACTGGAAGGTTACCAGTCCCCACACGTGGGACAGGCGACCCTTTCCCGCCAGGCCTGGAAGAGCAAACTCTGGACAAAAAACCAGCTGCCAGTCTCCTCTGGCTTCAGGCTGGGACAGACAGGCCCAAAGGAAAGCTTCCTCTGAGCACAAGGCCTCCCTCCTTCCCGCATGGGGAGGCTGCAAATCAAGGCCCAGAGCCAGAGTTGGGCTTCTGAGGCCTCACTGAGCTGAGCATGGAGAAAGGTGAAGAGGGGGGTCTGAATACAACCTTAGAACCTCCCAGCTAATTACTGTGTTTTCAGTGAGTTGCTACAGTACAGGTTCTTAGCAGATAAGACAGTAGGGGCTTCCCATGTGCTTTCTGAAAGCACCTCCTTCTCATAACCACCCCACCCCAGTTACTTGTGATGGTGTATTTGTCCTCTGAGTGACAATGACCCTCCACACAGTGACTGCATGTCTTCTCCCTTTACTTGGTGTCTGGACAATGCCCCTTCTAATAGCAAGTGTCCCAGCCATGTGTTGTAGATAAATGTCTGATCTCTCCTTGTTAGAAACCTTTGTTTCACCCCCTGACTCATGACATATACCAGCATCATCACAGGTCACGTTTATGTAGAAGTAGAACCAAGTCCCTGATGACAAGGTAAATTATTATGACACATTTATGTTTAAAATGCAAGATCAAATATCTATGGAAACTGACAATCAGCTCTATCCCTTTCTCAGACTTTGGAGAAGCTGCAAGAAGTGTCTAGTCATGAAAATGAGGCAGGGAAGTGGTTAGTTGGAAAGGTCTTTCTCTCTCCAAGGTAACAGGCTGACGGGAAACGTGTGAGCCCTCAGCAGAGTGCTTGGGAAGTGTGACAGGTGAGGGAGGACAAAGTAAGAGGTATACTTTAGCCTGGGAAGAATAGAAGAAAAATGGTGATGTTTTCCAAAGTCAATTTCCAGGCAGTCTGCAACCAGTTTGTTAAACCAGTTTATTTCCAAGGGTGGATGTGGCTTGACTATCCTGTGGTCTTGTGCATGGAACGTGCTTTCAGTACCTGCTTTATGGGAGGGGAAAGTTGCCGGTGGTTGACTGGGAGAGGAAGTCATGTGAACAAACCAGGTCTACTCCAAGGTGCAGGCCAAGAGGCACCGCCAACATTTCATTCCAGAACTGAACCTCGTGGGGCCGAGGCAGTGGTGTGCTGGAGTCTGTTGCACTGGCGTGGCCAGAGCTGGTTGGTACATTTTTGGGAATTTTATGAGCTGATTGTTGTTGTTAACCAGCCATTGTTAAAAATGAAATTACATAAATTTGCGATTAAGTTAATTACCTTAAAAACAAAGGTAATCAATATTCAAAGCTTACCACCTGCCTACTTATTTTCCTACATCGTATTGCACAAGGTATCTACATTCCTCCCTCTCTTGTGTCTCCATGGTGGAAACACAGTGTAGTGCCAGGCTATGGACACAGGGTCACTCTGAGAGCTGGACACTGGCCATCGTGGGAGTATGTATGCTAAGGACACTGTTAGGCAGAGTCAATTCGCTTCGTTTATCGTTTTGTTGATTGTCAAGATCAGTAGTTCTGAACTGGGGGAATTTTGCTCCCAGGGCATGTGGCAATATCTGGAGGCATTCCCAATGGGGCAGGAACGGTACCGGCATCCGGGGGGCGGGGCCAGGGTGCTGTCGAACCTCCTACCATGCACAGGACAACTCTTTTCTGCTCCCAACTCCCAAATAAAGAACTCTCTGTTCCAAAAGTCAACAGTGTTGAAGTTGAGAGGTTTCAGTCTAGGTGTAAGAAAGTGATGGGAATTGTTAATAATGTAAAGTGAACTTGAGAATGTGTCTTATCTGTACATATTACACTGTGAATACAACCCCACACATGAACACACACACATAAAACGGAGGAAATATTCTTCTAGTATTTGAAAACTATTACTCGATTTGGCAAAGAAGTAGCTGTGGTCAGTGATGAAGGAATAAAGTTCTGATGCATTCCTTCATCTTTGTTTTTCACTAAACGGAGCTATCAACCAAAATTCACGTTAGAACTGTACTCGTCCAATCACTGCAACCTTAGATTGGCTGTAGAAACAAGAGTTCTGCAAAATTCAGCAAAAGCCTTCTTAAGACTCAATTGGCTATGAGGAATTTATAATGAAGTGCTGATGATTATTTGTGAGTTGCGTGATGAACATCCTTGGTGTCAGTAAAACGTGTATGTGTGTTATTTTTCCTGAGCAGCCTGTTGATATACGTTTACCAGCTCACCACCAGTGAGAGGTTGCAGAGTTGCCTAATTTAGATGTAACACTCTAAATGTGCTCATGAATTTTATATCCAGGGAAAGTGCAGTACCGAATAGTTCTGGGGAACTGTTTTTTTTGGGAAGAACTGGGGTAGGGATGAATGTAAACTCATGCCCAGGGGGCTCCAGGTGGGGGTGGAGCTGGAGGCCTCCTGCAGGGTGATTCTGGCCCACCAGGACTAGGTACCCCACTCCCTCCATACCCCCTCCAGGGGCCTGTTGGCAGTGTCTGACACCAACCCTTTCAGAGACAGGTGGGTTGTCACTAGGCAAAAAAGAAATGGGGGCAGGGACAGAAGGGAAGGGGTGGGTGATGCAGTAGCTGCCTAGAATTTGGGCAAGATTCTGGTCATGCATTTAACCTGTTAGATCTCACTGTGGTCCATCCGGAGCTGAAGTCAGAAGAAATAACCAATAGCCTGGTAAATTTTGATAGCAGGAATGGAACAGGAATACTATGAGTGTTTGAAGTCAACATGGGGCAGCCTGATGAGCCCTGGGAGGCAGGAGAACCTGGCACTGAGGGGACTGGCTGAGGGGACTTCCCTCCACAGGGAGGGAAGAGGTAAGATTCACCCGCTTTCTAGCTGCACCAAGGGTAATGAAGACTGAACCTAGACAGATGGGATGCAGCTATTAAGACGCTGACTTTGACATTCTGAGGATCTCCCACCCCGATATGCCACATCTTAGTGCCGGGCACATGGGACCAGAGTCATTCTGCCATCTGGTATCCGATAACTGCAAGAATTTAGGAACACACGTCTTTGTCCAGGTGAGAAAGAAAGATGGGAGATGGAGGGATTCCAGCTTCACCTCAAGAAATCTTAGGTGTCTTGTCCTTCGCGTTCACAGTTTGCCTTTCAAATCTATCCATAGCAACACAGTATGGGGCAGGAGGGTCAAAACGGCGGTAGAATTGGGGCAGGTGCGATCTGCAAGGGACCGTAGAATACTGTAGTTTAAATCTCACCTTCCACAGAGAGGGGCGAGAGGACAGCAGTGAAATGCCCTTAAGGTGGGACGTGGTGGCTCACGCCTCTAATTCCAGCACTCTGGGAGGCCGAGGCTGGTGGATTGAGACCAGCCTGAGCCAGAGACCAGTTCGAGACCAGCCTGAGCCAGAGCAAGAACCCATCTCTAAAAAATAACCAGGCACTATGGCGGGTGCCTGAAGTCCCAGCTACTTGGGAGGCTGAGGCAAGAGAATCGTTTAAGCCCAAGAGTTTGAGGTTGCTGTGAGCTGTGACACCACAGTACTCGATCGAGGGCAAAAAGTGAGACTCTGTCTCAAAAAAAAAAAAATAAGCAATGTTCTCTCCTGGGGAAGCAAGGACTTATTTGGCAGGTGGATCTGTCAACTCCAAACTGTCACCTGTCCCCAGACACATGAGAATGGTGGGGAGGAGGTAGGAGAGTTAGAAACTCAGGAGAGACAGTGGTCAAAGGTTTGTTTTTTCTCTCCCTACTAAAGTTCTGAAATTGCCTTTTGAATAATTCTGAGATGAGAATGTAAATTTAGTCTTCGTGTTTCCACTAAAATGGTGGCTTGATTAGGTTTCAGCTTAAATCTGTGTTTGTATTTTACACACCAAAGCTTGGAAAATGGTCCATACTCTGGGGGCCTGGGAATTCATATGTGGGGACTAAAAACCTTTTTAGACACGTGGGCTTTCATGCAAATTATATTTCCAAAGGACTTGGGTAAAATTTTTAAATTAAAATATTGTAGGTGGCTGGGTGTGGATTTTTAATTTATTTTTTATTTTTTATTTTTGAGTGTCTGTATGAGTCATCTGGAGTTGTCTGACTTTTTCTTCTTGGCCATATGTCAGTCAGCCTGTTTGTCCTTCCTGAGCTGCTGGGTTAACAGAGTTGGTTCCCTGAGGCCACCCAGTACAGGTCCCTGTGACGTGTCGGTCAGGCATCGACTGTGTGATATGGTGGTTGGGGACATCTGGGACACTCATGGGTCCCTCTGAGGGAGGCTGTGATTCTATTTCGGTTTCTCAATTTTCACATTAATAACAACAAAAGAGGATGGCTGACATCCAAGCTCACTCTGGGGTCACTGCACTCACATCTTTACAATTTCTGGCAGTCCTTCCTTGCCAAGTTGTCCAGCTCAAGGAAAAAATGGGGAAGAAGAAAAGTGAAAAATGGGGCAGTTGAAATACAACTGTTGAATTTACAAAAGAGAGAGTGACATTGGAGCCACACAGCACACAGATTCATGACCCCCCCGATCTTCCCTGCTGTTCTGTAAGGTGGGAGCAGCTCTTTATTGTGTGCCAGGGCATTGTGTTATGAGCTTGTCACACCTGAGTTAGTCAATGTGTACATACTTCTAGGTGCAGGCGCCTCCAATAAGCATAAGAGGTGAGAGGCTCAGAGGGGAACTGACCCCATGCGTGTAGGATGAAGTTGTCCTGGAATTCACACACAGGGGTTTTCTCTATGCTTTTTCATCCAGATGTTTCTTAGTGCAAGATGGAACAATGGGAGGAAAGGGGCACTTGTCTTTGAGTTAGTGTGGAAATGTGTCTGTGGAGCTCACACCTATTTGAAGATGAATCCCTGGCTCAGGTGGAGGCTTACCTGTATGCAGGTGGAGTGCTTAGGGGGAAAGACCAACTTTGGTGGGTCGGCCTGAGGAATCTCAGCCTGGGAAGTGACTGTGAATATTGCATCCTTTGTAACTGATTGAGGCTTGGTCAGTTTATATTGTTAGAGTTTCATCTCCTACCCAGTAGCACAGTTAATATATAGCTACCTCCTCTGTGGAAATCTGGAGTCCTCAGACCACGACATAGCTTGCAATGGTTGGGTCATTCCAAGGTCAGAACAAAGCAGACTAGCTGACCGGTGGGTGATATGGTTCCAAAGGGCATGGGGTGATGTGGAGTAGAGTTAGATCACTAGGCTGTAGTTAGCTTCATTGATGTTATGTTAGTGTGGACAGGTCATTTGCCCCAAGAGTTCTCGTGATATTAGAGATGAAAACTGAACTGTCTCCTCCTCCTGAAATGTAAGGTCATGAGCAAAAGGTGGCTAGCGTGTGTGTGCCAGCCTCTGATCAGTGGCGTACACCATGCTCAGATACACCCCCTTTTAAGTTTCATTCAATGGTAGACTTTCTTAGTTAACAAAGACTTAAGACCTGATCTGGTTCTGTAGCATTCAACTTTTTTGTAGCAGACCCTTCATTTTCAAATGCAATTTTACATAGAAAGTCAGTGTATGGAATAGATAAAGGGCAAGCAGCTCTGGATGAAACGGTAGTTAGGACTCAGAGCCTAGTATTTTACCTCCACTTCCTCCTCCCCCCAGCCCTGGGACAGCTCAGAGAAATCCCAGAGTTTCAGAGAACAAAGCTGGAAAATAGCTGTAAGTTAGGGGATTGATTGAGAAGTTATGGGATCTTGAAAATTGTAATGGAGAATGCTATGGTTTGGATGTGTCCTCCAAAATTCAGGTGTTGCATCTGAATGGCCAATGAGATGATATTCAGAGGTGGGCCCTTGAGAGGTGATTAGGTCATGAGAGTTCCTCCCCTTGTGAGTGGGATTAAGGCTTCATAAAGAAGACTTCACCAAACATTGGCCTGCATTTTCTTGTCCATCTTCCTTTTGCTACATGAGGACTGTGCTTCTATCCTCTGGAGGAAACATCTTGGAAGCAGAGAGTAGCTCTGACCAGACAGTTGAACCTGGAGTGCCTTGATCTTGGACTTCCTGGTCACCAGGACAATGAGAAAATAAATTTCTGTTCTTGGTAAGTTGCCTTGTCTCAGGTGTTCTATTCAACTGTAGCACTGATGGACTAAGATAGGACATCTGGGCAGATCCTCACACAGCTGGGGATTAAAACCCTGAATTCAGCCCAATCTTCTTTGTTAGCATAACAGAACCTGCTCTTCCACCCCATCTGAAGAGGTTTACCCTGCTTTGTCTGAACTAGCTGCCTCGTGAGACACTGCTTATTCTCCCCAGGACTTTTCCCTGCCCCTTCTGGACCTAGAACGAGACTCAAGTCACAGATGGTTCCAAGAAGTGAGGGGAAAGTGTGACCTGTGAGGAGGTTCTCTGCCAGCCAGCAGACTGCATGGTTTGTTCAGTTTGAGGAGATGAAATCAGGGGAATAGGTGTGAAAATGGGTCTTAAGAGTGTGGGTTCATTATGGAAGAAACACAAAGTAGGACTGGGCCAAATTCACTGGCATGGGCCTATGAGGCGAACATTCTCATTAGCAAAAGCTCTGAAAGTCTGTTGGTGAAACATGTACCAAGGCAGCTACACTAAATGATGTCGAGAAGCCACTTGACAGAGTGCCGACAGCTGGTCTTTCCTCCTGAGCACTCCACTGCATACAGGTAAGCCTCCACCTGAGCCAAGGATTCATCCTCAAAGAGATGCGAGCTCCCCAAACACATTTCCACATTAACTCAAAGGTATCCAGAACAGACTGGAATTTGAAGTGGAATTACCGTGTAAGACCTGCTCGCCACTCAGGGAGGGGCCACAGGACACATCTTTAACCATGAGTGTGAGGGAAGCTCCACAGCCCTTCAAGAACTCTGGGTTTGCTCTTATCTGTAGGCGACAAATTATAGCAAGAATTGCTATGGGTGAACTGGGACCTGTAAATGCAGTGAGCTTAGCTGAATCCCAGGTTGGCAGGGTTAAGAGGTGACACTTAAATTCAAAAAACAAAGCAGGCATCATTACTGTAACGGGCAGTGGAGCCAAAGATAAGCACTATAGTCTGACTCATGGGCCTGTGGCATTGATCACTGATCCTTAGAAAGAGGTGGACAGCATACTGAATTCCTACTTGATCCGTGTAAGCAGGGACAGTTGTAGGTTCAGTGACCAACTGGACTCACCGAGCAGTCAAGCCCTCTCAGTGAGTTCCTACTTGGGCCATTTATATATACATAGACTCTTTCTCAAGTGCCCAGGAGGCCAGGTTCCTTTGCGGAAGAGCCTTTCACTATAGTGCTAAAATTTTATACTGTTAATCTTTCTCCAAGTCTGCTCCAGAGAGACTCAGAGCTATTCTGTAGGTTATTCTTCAGGAGGGGAAAGGGAAATGATCAGACGTTTCAGAGCTTGCTAGGCTTTGGCTCTGAATTCCAGGAGACCTAAAATGTTATGGTGGCCCAGCAGTCAGGGTAGGGACTTACAGAAATCAAGTGGTATGTGGAATTTTAGCTTAGGCCCCTCTCAACAGTGGGCCTAGTGATTCCTAAACCCATCCTGTGTTTATTTCCCCAGTCCTGGAATGTGTAATCCTATGACTCTGAGAGGGCAAGGTGGGTGGCTTGCTTGAGCTCAGGATTTCGAGCCCAGCCTGAGCAAGAGTGAGACCCCGGCCTTAAAAAATAAATAAAATAAAATAGAAGGCATAATTGGAATAGACACACTCAGCCATTGGCAGAATTTTCTTTGACCTAGGGAGAGGGGCTCTTATGGTAGGCAACGTCAAGCCACTAGCATTGTCTCTATCTATAAAAGTCATAAATCAAAAGTAATATCCCATTCCCAAAGGGACTGCAGAGTTCAGTTCCACCATCAAGGACTAGAAAGATGCAAGGATGGTGATTCCTACTACACATTCAACTTGCCTACTTGGCCTGTAGAGAAGACATAAGGATCTTAGAGAATAACAGTGGATTATCATGAGCTCAATCAGATAGCAATTACAATTGCAGCTGCTGTTTCAAGAGTGGCTTCATTACATGAGCAAATTAACACATTCCCTCATAGCTGGTTTGTAGTGACTGTATGGAAATGTTTTCTCTCTCTCTCTCTCTGTGAGTAAAAACCACCAGAGGCAGTTTGCTTTCAGCTAGCAAGGCCAGCAATCCACCTTCACTATTGGACCTTGGGGTTTTAGTTTATAAACTCTCCAGTCCAATGTCATAATATATTCTGTAAGACATTGATCACCCCTTCCTCCCACAGGACATCACACTGGTTTATTAAATTTGACATTATGCTGATTGGACCTAATGAGCAAGAAATAGCATCTACTCTAGACTTGGCATGTCAAAGTGTGGGGGATAAATCCCACAAAAATCCCAGAGAACTTATAGCACAATTAAATATCTAGGGGCCTCACCACTGGGACAGGTTGAGAGATCCCTTCTAAGGTCAAGGATAAATTGTTGCAATGGTCCCTCCTACAACCAAAAAAGAATCACAGTGCTTAGTGGCCCCTCTTTAGATTTTAGAGGCAACACAGCCCTCATTTGAGTGTGCTACTCTGGGCCAGGTACTGAGTGACCTGGAAAGCTGCTAGTTTTGAATGAGATTCAAAACAAGAGAAGGGTCTACAGTGGGTCTAGGCTGCTGTACAAGCTGCTCTGCCATTTGGGCCGTAAGAGCCAGCAGATCTGATCTCGCTGGAAGTGTCAGTGGCAGATAAATGTACTCTTCGAAGCCACTGGCAGGTATAAATAGCTGCACCAGAGTGCAGAACCTCACTATTTTGCAGTAAAGCCACACTACTCTCCTTTCAAAACAGGATTTTGGCCTGCTTCTGGGTCTTTGCAGAGACTGAATGCCACACTGTTACCAAGCAAATTCCACTGCTGCCTGCTGTGGACTGGGTATTGTCTGACCCACCAAGCTGTCAATTTGGGTATGCCGAGCAGAACTCTGTTCTCAAATGAGGCTCTTGTATATTCCATGTAGTAGACACAAGATGGCATAGACTATGTGCAAAAGTGTTATAAACTAAAGTAGTGCACTTGCTTGTTCATTCCGTCTGGAAGCAGTGACCAGAGATACAAGGCTACCCAAATCATGAGCTGTGGCCAAAAGTTTAGCTGTATTAGAAAGAACATGCTTGAAAAATTGACGACAAGGATGTCTGGGGAGAGGGATGTGAATGCTTATGAAGGAGTAACCCCAGCATAGGGGGATTTTAATCATCAGCTGGGTAGGCTGACCTGTTCTGGGGGTACCAGCTGGTCTCTTTCCCCAGCCACTCCTGTCATTGCCCAATGGGCTCATGAACCAAGTGGCCATGGTGGCAGGGATGGGGTTATGCATGAGGCAGAAACACAGACTTTCACTCACCAACACTGACTTGGCTACAGTCACTGCTATATGTCCAATTTGTGGCAGCAGATTGGACCAACACTGATCCCCCAGGATGGCGCCGTTCCACGAGGGTGATCAGCCAGCTACTGGGTGGCAGATTGATTACATTGGACCCTTTCCATCATGATGGAACAGCACTTTGTTTTTACATGAATAGATACTCAGTTTGGATGTGTTCCCTACATGTAATGCTTCTGCCAAAACTGTCACCCATGGATTTACAGCAGGAGTGTCCAGCTTTTTTTGTGTGTTGCTGTACTTTGGAAGAAGAATTGTCTTGAGCTGCACATTAAATACACGAACACTAATGAAAGCTGATTAGCAAAAAAAAGTTTGTATATATTTTTTGTGAAATCCCACACTACAGAGAAGCAAAATACTTTTCACTAGATGAGCATGTGGCCCTTGGGCTGCAGGATGGACACCGCTGAATTATAGTATGACTGGTCTGCTGTCATGATATTCCGCCCAGCATTGCTTCTGATCAAAGAGTTCCCTTCCCAGAAAATGAAGTGTGGTAATGGGTTCCCGCTCATGGTGGGCACTGGTTTTACCATGTTCCCCACAGTGCTGAAGCAGCAGGCCAGATAGAACAGTGAGTGGCCGCTTAAAGACTCAGCTCCAACACTGGCTGGGTGGAAATACCTTGCAGGGCTGTGCAATGTCATCTTAGGAGGCAGTACCAGCCCTAAGTCAGAGTCTGGTGGATGGTGCAGTTTCTCCCCCAGCCAGGACTCACAGAACCAGGAGTCAGGGAGGGAAGAGAGAGTAGCTTCACTCACAATTACCCTGAGTTATCCACTAGCAACATTTTTGCTTCCCAAACCCTCAGCCTTAGGCTCTTCAGGTCTGCAGGTCTTATTCCCAAACGGAATGATGTTTTTCCATCAGAAGACACAATGATTCCATTGAACTGGAGGTTGCAACTGTTACCTGGCCACTTTGGGCATCTCATGCCTCTGAATCAACTGGCAAAGAAGGGCATTAAAATGCTGGTTGTGGTGATTGATTCTAATTATCAAAGAAAACTATATCCCTCCTACACAATGCAGAGTGTGTCTGGAACACAGGAGATCCCTTACGGCATCCGTTAGTGTTACCAAATCCTGTGATTAAAGTCGATGGAAAATTCCAAGCCCCATTCCTGCAGGACTGACAGCACCCCAGGTCTTTCAAGAATGAAGGTTTGGGTCACTCCAATAAACAAAGAACCAGCTGAGGAGTTTGCTGAGGGCGACGGCAATATAAAATGGGTTGTAGAAGAAGATAGTTATGATCTGCTGCAGAGATGAGGACTGAATAGTTATCAGTGTTTTTTTCTATTTTCTTGGAATATATTTGTACATATTAACCAAATATTTTTATTTTTTCCTTTCTCTATCCTCTTGTAATCTATTCATACATCTACTGACAAGATATATTAATAATAGTTAACTTTATATCTCAGTATTGAAGGCATAGAATATTAAAGGATGAGACAGAACATCACATAAGGACTTTGCATCCTTTTCTGAGTAAGGAGTTAATGTGTCTTTGGTTGTACACAGGAGATTTGTCTCATGCGAGGTGGAATGCTGACTTTGATACTGTATTTATTGGGAGATTAAGTATGTTTTAAGGGGATGGTGTGGTTGCCAAGTTGACAAGCAGTGGTCTATGATGGTCTTTTAGGTATGTCAACATGGCTTAATCCTCAGTTATTCATTTACTCAAACAGTAATCTATACGAGCCCTGACAAGTTTAAGAACTCATCCTAAAAAATGTATTACATACCTCATTGCTGAATATCACCATGGTCATCTTTGAAGTACTCCTCTTGGGAAGCTAAGCACTGATTCCAGGGCAAGGTCAACCTTGAATGATACCTAGTTCATCCTTCAAAGCATTTTGGAACTCTTTCTGGAATGCCTATCACAGCTGTCATTGTATATTACCCTTGATGTCCTGAATGTCATCAAAATGTCTTGCTTTCAATATTTCCTCAAAAAAGTCATTGGGGGCCAGATCAGGTGGGTAGGGAGGGTGTTCTAGTATGGTTATTTGTTTACTGGCTAAAAAATCTCTCACAGACTATGTTGTGTGAACTGGTGCATTGTTGTGCTATGAGAGCCATCCATGTGTTGATGGCAAAAAGTTTAGGTTGTTTTCGTCTAAGTTTTTCATACAGCCTTTTCAGCACATCCAAATAGAAAACAAATAGAAACTTGGTTAACCATCTGTCCAGTTGGTACAAATTCATAATGAATAATCCCTCTGATAACAAAAAAACTTAGCCACATCACTTTGACTCTTGCTTTGGACGGACAGGAACTTGTTGGTCGTGGAGAATTGGCTGGCTTCCCTTGTGCACGTTGGCACTTTCTTTCAGGGTCGTTTTGGTACACCTATGTTTCATCACCAGTGATAACACAGACCAAAACATCATCTTCCCTCTCTAAAAGGTCCTGGAAAACTTCAACTCTCCTTTGCTTTTGTTATCATTGAGCTCTTTCAGGACCATATTTGCACACGCCTTTCTCATGCTGAGATTCTCAGTTAAGATTTTCCTGTTTCTCTATCTCCGTTTACTTGCTTGGTATGCTATACTTCTCATAGTCAGACAATGATTTAGAAATATAATTAGACAAAATTTTGCAATTTTTCACCAGTTCTTATTACTGACTGCCCTGACTTTTGTTCATCAGTGATACTTTTCCTTCCCTCAGAAAAATGTTTAACCTATTTGTACGCCACCATTTTTTTCATGGCATTACCCCCATTAACTTGGATGAACATGCCCCCCATTCACTTCCGCTCTTGCCAAGTTTAACAAGAAATTTAATGTTTGTTTTTTGCTTTAATTAAATCTATGACATTTTCATGAAGGCACACAAAAACATACAATGACAATAATGAACACCACTCAGCAAGACACTGCCACATGTCGACACAGCTGTGAAACACTGATACACCAAGGCAATGAAACCTTCCCGAGCTGTTTGTACAGCGCTGCCAATGTAAGTGCATGGTGGCAAGTTCGTGAACTTAATTGTCAGTCCTTTGTATTTTGTCATGGAAGTGTTTTATAGATGTGATTATAGTCTATAATCAGTTGACTTTGACTATGGGAAATTTTCCTAGGTAATCTGAATGAACCTGAGTCTTTAAAAGTAGGGCTGGAGTTGGGTTATAGCATTCATATGAAAGTGTGGGTGCTTATAAATTGGTTTCATAGTAGGGCTGAGTACATTGGATACTTATCCTTCCATTCTTGAGATAATTTGCTAAGAAGAATTTGTTCCAGCTCCATCCATGTAAACATAAAAGAGGTAAAGTCTCCATCTTTTTTAAAGGCTGCATAATATTCCATGGTGTATATATACAAGGGGAAAGGGGGGGAGGGAGGAGGATAGATGGAGGGAGAGTAATTGGTGGGACCACATCTATGGTGCATTTTACAAGGGTACGTGTTAAATCTACTAAGTGTAGAATATAAATGTCTTAACACAATAACTAAGAAAATGTGATGAAGGCTATGTTAACCACTTTGATGAAAGTATTTAAAATTCTATATAAAACCAGCACATTGTACCCCATAATTGCATTAATGTACACAGGTATGATTTATTAAAAAAAAAAAGCAGGACTGGAGCTCTTCTGAGAGAAGAAGAAATTCTGCCTGTGGACAGAAGCTTTGGCTGTGCCCAAGAGTTCTAGTCTACTCTTTCCAACAGTCTGCTTTTCATGTCTCAGACTTGACCAGCTGACTGATCCAGTTACACAAATAAGTTCTTTGCAATAAATCTCTCATTAGATTTCTCCTACTGGCTCTGCTTCTCTGGCAAACTTGACTTGATAACGCTTGATCTAACTTTTTAGAGGGTATGTGGATAGGATATCTTCTCACCAGTCTTTGATCCACAAGAGACCCTGCAGGTGGAAGGGAGGCAGGGAGCACTTCTGGAGTCAAGGAGATACTCCAGATAGCTCACTTTGACTTACATAAAATACTGTGGTAATGACCACCTAGTTTATAATGAATGCTTTTTGGTAGAGGCTCATGTAGTCTTATGTGCATCACTTTAAAATTCCCAAAGTATCAAAAGTTTCAAAGTAAGTTTACTTTTGTGGTGGAGAATTGCGCTGGTCATTATGGAGGATAGGTCTGAGGATATCCTGGAGAGCTGGTTTGGTTATGGCAAATTTCTTCAACATGTGAATGTCATTAAAGTATTTAATTTCTCCATCATAAATGAAACTCAGTTTAGCTGGATACAGGATCCTGGGTTGAAAGTTATTTTGTTTTAGGAGGTTAAAGGTCAATGACCATCCTCTTCTAGCTTGAAAGGTTTCAGCAGAGAGCTCTGCAGTCATTCTAACGTTCTTCCCCTTGTAGGTTATGGTTTTCTTATATCTGACTGCTTACAGGATTTTCTCCTTCATGTTAACTTTGACTTTGACTAAGTTAATTATAACATGTCTAGGAGATATTATATTTGGATTGAGTCATGCTGGGATTCTGAAACTTTCTGCTCTTTTGGAGTGATCCCACAAATCTCTCAGGGAATGATCCATTTTTGCTCTCCACTTCTCTTCCTCTTTGAGTATTTGGGAGCATTCAAAAGCTTTATCTTCAATGTCAGAGATCCTTTATTCTGCCTGTTCCATTCTGTTACTGAGGGATTCTACTCTATTTCTCAGATCTTTGAGGGCTGCAAGTTCTTGCCTCAATGTGTCAAAATCTTTGGTAATTTTGTCTTTGAATTCATAGATTCTTGAGACAATTTTTTAATTACTCCTTGAAATTCTAATTCCATCTTTACCTCCATTCTGTTGATCTTATTTGCCATCCAAATTCTGAGTTCAATTTCTGACATCCCAGCCATTTGTTTATGAATGGGATCATCTGGTGTGTCTGTTTTGTCATTTCTTGGGGGAGTTGATCTACTCTGATTATTCATGTTGCCAGAGTTTTTCCACTGATTCCACCCCATGATTATTTTGCATTGTTTGGCTAGGTGGGCAGGTAAGGTGAAATTGGATTGGGGGCTCCTGAAGTTGTGGTTAACCAGCCCTTTGCCAAGGACCTGGGACTGGTGACTGTAGCTTTTTCCCCTACAGATTTGCAAAGGACTCATACAGTATTATAGTCTGAGGCTCTGGGGACCTGCTTGGTGTGGTGCGGGTAGGTGGCTCTGTCTTGTATCCAGCTGGTCTTTGGATACTTTCTGGTCATTATCCTTCCCTCTGGATGGGACCTTCTGTTGAAAGCTGGCTCCAGTCTGCCATATTCATGTGGTTTGTTTCTTAAAAAACAAAAATAAAACTGAAACAAATAAGGACAAGTGATAAGTCTCCTAAAAGTACATAATAAGTAGCTGAATAATCATTATCTAATGTTTCACTAAAAATACTTTTTAAAATTAGGTACATTTTAGGGGATCATGATGTGGGTGGCATGAAGACCATAACTTGAAAAACATTAGCTTGGAGGTAAGAGAGTAGAGACAGTTGTCCACTTCCAAATACATAGTGATGCCCCTTTATCTAAGAGTTGGGAGAGTCAGGCAAGTTTCTGGGAGGAGATGGGAAAAACCTGAAGGGTGGGAAAGATTCAGAGAGAAAGGAAGAAGACAGTCAGAGCAAACAGGAGAGTAAGTGCTGACAGACTAAGGTTGTGCCTTGTCAGAGCTGATGCCCCATAAATGACCTCTCGTCTCCTATCACTACTCCCTTAGTCACTACACTGTGGCCACAATGGCTTCCTTTCTGTTCTGAAACATGCCAAACTCTGTCCTGTCTCAGGGCCTCTGCACATGCTGTTCACTCTGTTTAGAACTATACTCTTTTCACCAGTTTTTCACTTAGCACTTGCCTCTTCTTGACCATCAGGTCCCTGTTCAAATGTCACCTCCTTGGAGAAGCTTTGCTGTGTACCCAACTTACATTTTATCTTCTTTATGTCAGTGATCACGAGCTTCAATTATTGTCTTGTTTATTTACTTCTGTTGCCTGACCACCTTCCAACCTCCTCCCCCATCAAACTACGAAATGTAAGTGCCACTGCTAGGTCCTCAGCCCTGAGCACTTGGAACATATTAAGTGCTCAGTCAATATTTGTTAAGAGAATGAATGAATGAATGAACAAGAGGTGGGCAAAGGCTCAGCATCTGTAACACAGTGGTTACGGTGCTGGCCACATGCACCAAGGTTGGTGGGTTCAAACCTGGCTTGGGCCAGCTAAACAACAATGACAACTGCAACAAAAAAATAGCTGGTGTTGTGGTGGGCACATGTAGACCCAGCTACTAGGGAGGGTGAGGTGAGAGAATTGCTTAAGCCCAAGAATTTGAGGTTGCTATGAGCTGTGATGCCACGGCACTCTACTGATAGTGACATAGTGAGACTCTTGTCTCAAAAAAAAAAAAAAAAAGAGGTGAGCAAATCCAGAGTAGGGAAAGCCCTGAAACCTAGGAAAAGAACAGATGGATGTTGGAGTTTGAAAAACTGTAACAGTTCCAGAGGAGCCATGATGAGGTCTGGTTCTGAAAATACAAGAATTTCTCTTTCTTTTTTCTTTTATGACATCAGTGTAATCTAATACAAAGAGCTCATGAATTTCTTAGAAGTCACTACCCATTAAAATAGAGGTTCCCGAGTTGTCAGACCCAAAACCTTTTTACGAATACATAGAGACACAAATAATGAAATAGACCTAAAGTCATAGAGAAATTCATCATGATTCTTGATTCATGGCAAACTGTCATTGATCTTTGCAGGGCCCTCTTTTACTTTTATCTATATATCAATCAATTGATTCAGCAAATGGTATAATGAACATCCACGGGTCCAGATGGCTGAGAACCAGAACACTGACAACACCTTATATCACCCCGTGTGCTCTGTCCCTACCCTGTCTTTCTGTCTCTCCTCCATGAACTAACCACTCTGTGAATTTTGTGTTTATTCTTCCCTTACCTTTAAAAATAAATATCCAAGCAACACAAACACAAACTCACCCACTCATACACCATACATGTCTAAACAATGTGTTGTTTCATTTTAGATAACTTTACCTTTTATAACAAATGCTTTGTTTTTGCATTGATAAAATGGCTGGCTTTCCTGTGGGAACTGGATGCACGTGAGAGCTGTGATCACCGCAGGGGATGCTACCCGAGGGAGGCAGGGAAGGGAGCTGATTGAGAAATACCTCGGCTCCTCCCTTCCTTCCACCTTCCATTCTCTCTCTGTCTCTCTCTTCCACTGGCTGAGCCCACCTGGAAGCCAGGTGATGGTTGTCTGAGATACGTGGCTGGTAGCAGTTGCCCTGCTACAGAACTGCACCACATCAGGGAACAACAAGGGGTGGACCTGAGGACAGACGGGCCCAGGACCTGTACAGTAGCTTGTGTGAGTGTTCAGTTTAACAAGATAATGCCACACTGTTTTCCACAGTGATTATAAATTAAAAAATCCCATGCATCCATATGTTCTACAATACTTATATAGTCTGACTTTTAAAATTGTTCCATTTTAGTGGTCATAAAAACTTATCTTATTGGTTCTTGATTTACATTTCACATGAAATTGAACATCTCCATATTTGTTGGCCAAGTACATTTCTTGTTTTATATTAATAAAATGCCTTTTGTGCTGGGGGGGTGGGCAATTATAAGTGTTGGAAATATCTTCTCCAGATATAATCTTTTCACTTTCTTTAAGAGATACAGATATTTCACACTACTCTGAAATGAAATTAATAGTTAATATAACTTAATTTTAACAATATTATACCTTAATTATAAAACAAAGAAAAAAGAGTCATTATATTGATTTAAAACAGTGGCTCTCAATCTTCCTAATGCCTCAACCCTAATGCCCCACAGTTCCTGTGGGTCTTGACCCTTAGGTTGAGAACTGCAGATTTAAAACTTTTTGGTATATAAATGCTGGGACAAGACTCCTTTAGAAGATATAATGACGCCGCCATATGTTTATGCAGGCCTATGTAAGTAAAGTTTAGATTGAAAAGAATGGATAGAGAATTCATTCCCATATAGAAAGTACATAGGAAAAAAAGAACTGAGGTGTGGGTTAGGGTAAAGAACAGACATGACTTATTTATGTATAATAACAGAGAAGGGATAATAATGTAAATTGAGGGGAGACTGACATGCCAAAGTAAATTACAAAGTGCAAGAAGAGAAAATGAGAAGCGGTGTGAGAGTCTCACAAGTGAACTGGGCCTTATAAGTGTAGAGTCAAAAGCTTGAGCGTTTGCTACACTTGAGGACGTGGAGGCCCACATGCAACTCGTCATGTGTCCAAGAATATATTCAGCCTCTAGTTCTTCAAAAGACTTTCGATAGCCGGGCGTTGTGGCAGGCGCCTGTGGTCCCAGCTACTCGGGAGGCTGAGGCAAGAGAATCGCCTAAGCCCCAGAGGTGGAGGTTGCTGTGAGCTGTGTGACGCCATGGCACTCTACCAAGGGCGATAAAGTGAGACTATCTCTACAAAAAAAAAAAAGACTTTCAGACCTTTAGGAGGTGATGAAAACTAGAATATAATTGAAAAAAAAAATTATGTATACAATAAGGGACACAGAGAATTTATGTGGTAGACGTCTGCAACATTATCTTTCAGAATGAAAAAAATAAAAAAACAAACAACAAAAAATATGTAAATAAGAACTTTTTTTTTTTTTTTACAGAAGAGCTTTCTTCTTATTGTGCTACAAAAAAAATTAAAATATATAGGTTGGCAATAACACATAGATTTTAAACAAACTTTATAATTAAATGAAATAAAATCTCCGCATTTCATATGTGTTTGCTAATTTAGTATTATTTAGTACTCCATCTATTAAAAGAAATCTTGAATCTCTTTGCATATTCCAAGGGATATGGCTACAAATGCAGATACATATGGTTACGTATTTTCCAAGGGATATGGCTACAAATGCAGATAAATATAAATGAGTAGGTGACCCCATCCACAGTGGCACTGGTGGCATGATTTTATGAAATGATGAACTATTCTTGGTAAAGTTCTGGTCAAAGGTAAGTTCAAACATTCCTTGATTTACAGGATTGTTGCAAGTTATTAAATCTTAAAGCAGCGCAAACAAAAAAACAAGAAACAACAACCAGAGCAAATTTGTTAATGTTTGTAAAAGGAAGCTAGGCAGGAAGTGAGGTAATTCTTCACTGTGCAGGACTGTCTTATTCACTGAAGGATATCTAGCTTCTCCAGCCCTTGCCCACTCATTGCCAGTAGTGCCCCCAGTACTCCAAAATACCTCCATAAGCGTCCAAAGGGCGGTCCAGGGGTCTGTACAGCCACCGTTGAGAGCGCTTTCTGGGAAGCTTACTGGGCGCTACCTGAAGAGACCAGCAGGGGGCGGCATGACGCAAGGAATGGGCACTTCTGGGTCCTGTACTTCCTACCTTTGAGAGAAAGGTTCTTAAGGAATTGAAGGACCATGTGCTTCACTGCACCCCCACCCCACATCATTATACAGGTGGAGAAACAGAGTCTCAGAAAGTAGAAGGCTATGACTTGCTCAATATCTACTCTTAGTGACACAGTCAAAAAAGAATCCAAGAGGCAAAAGCCCAAAGACCAAAAATGTCATCACGGCTGTCTCCTGAGAAGCATTTCGACACCCCCAATTCTCAATCATAGGACAGACAAGAGGCAGAACCCTCTCATGCCCTGAGTCTGGCTGTTAGGCTTAGAAGAGAAGGCAGTGTGTGAAAGTCAAAAGAAAGAAGCCAGGAGACCTGGTCCTGGCCCCAATCCCAGCAATAACTAGAAGACTACATGAGCCCAGCTTCCAACTTGGAGCGTCCAGTTTTCTTTTGTAATAAAAGTGTTGGCCGGGCTTGGTGGCTCATGCCTTAATAGTAGCTCTCTGGGAGGCCGAGGCAGGTAGATTACTTGAGCTCAGGAGTTTGAGGCCAGCCTGAGCAAGAGTGAGACTCCCATCTCCAAGAAACAATTGTGGCAGGCACCTGTAGTCCCAGCTACTCAGGAGGCTGAGGCAGGAAGATTGCTGAGCCCAAGAGTTTGAGGTTGCTATGAGGTATGACACCATGACACTACCCAGGGTGACAGAATGAGACTCTGTCTATGAAAGAAAGAAAGAAGGAAGGAATGAATAGATGCATGGTAAGAATATACCAAAAAAGTTCATACTGTGCATAAGGATACAATATGAAGTAAAATAACTATTAATATTCCTTGAATATCTTTCCAAAATAAAATACATAAATACATAAAAATACTATAACACTAAATTAATGCACAAACATACATACATACTTTTTGTATGACCAATGGGATAATGCCATGCATTTTTACATGCTTTGTTTTACGTTTAAGGTTTCCATGGTAGCGAGACGTACTTGCCTCCTTCCTTCTGCACAGCATTTTGCCATCCTGACTTGCTGGGTTATTGCTGTACCTGCTGGTCAGCATGCCCTGTGCTCTCTCTTCACGTGTCTTGCTGTGACAAGCACTCTACACAGAACAACTTTATACATACATTCCTGTGCACATGAACAAGGATTTCTGTAGGATGAATTTCTAGAAGGGGAATTGCTGGGTCAAAGAATGTATGTATGTCTAAAACATTGAGAGATGTCGCCAAAACACCCTACAAAATGTACTTTCAAATTCCTCCCCTGGCACAGGAGAAGGCCATGCCCTCGCCTACTCAATATTGAGAGGTACTTATCTTTGGGGCCTTGTTTCTTTTTCATCCATGAAATAAGAGGGTTAGATGGGATGGTACCCAAGATTTCTTGTAGATATAACTTTCCAGATCTGTGATTTTCCTCCAAAACATCCAGCTTGGAAAGTAGGACAGGGCCTTGAACTTAAGTAACTCATCTCTTCTCTCTCCTGCCTCCCCTTCCCCTTTTCTCTCCCTGTAGTCCCAGGAGAGTGGAAAACACAGGAGGCCATGCTTAGGAGCTCCCATTCCTGAGGCAGACCTACACCTGAACTGCTTTCCCTTCCCTGCCTGCCCCATCCGTTTTCCACCTGGTTTAACAACTTCTGCCTTCCTTGATGGGGCTCCCATTCAGCCTTCTAGAGATAACATCTTATGAAGTCTTTTGCCCAAAGCATGCCTTTTTCTGCCCCTGGAAGGAATTAGTTTCATTTGTTCTGAAAAAGAGTCTCTGCATGTACTTGTTACCCCTGCCAAGAAACCTGAGAGGCCCCAAATTCCTCAGCGCCTGGATCCCAGAATCACTTAATCTGCTGCTGCTCCCTTCCAAGGGGCATTGAGATGATGGAGTTACAAGCTGCTTAAGGGCTTAGAGAGTGTCAGCTTGAAGGGAGGAGAGCGTGAGGGAGCGTCTGCCTCCACTTGGCACTGCCTCTCAGATGAAAGAGCTTGGGAGAAGGGAGTGTTTATAGAGATCAATGCAGACACTCTGGAGGGGCCAGAACTCCCTTGGGGCTTCTCGAGGATGATTTAAGATTGACATCATCAAAGCCCCCAAGGAAGACTCTTTCCACCCCAAAGTCACTTCATGCTAGATTCTCAGAGCCTAAGGGCATATGGGGCTTGAGTGGACAATTCCCCTCGCGTGACTTCTGGGTGCTCCACCAGTGATACAAACGGAAGGTGCCCCAAAGAGGTATCATGATACAGCAGCCAGCATGATCATTTTCAAATATAAGAAAAATAAACCCCCTACCAATGACTTTTTGTGATACTCAAAACCAAATCCCCAAAGCTTTTCATGATTCATCCCTGTTTTCCTCTCCAACCTCATATCTACCATCAGTCTGGCTAAGCTCCAAAGACATTGACCTTATTTCCAAACACACCCAGTAGCCTACTGGGTTCCTGCCTTCAGGGTCTTTGCACAAGTTGCTTCAAGATCTTCCCAAGTTGGCTGCTTGTCATTATGGAAGGCTCATCTCAAAATACACCTTCTCAGAGAGGAGGGTCTCTAACCATCCAGTGTAGAATGGTGACTTTCCCTTCCTCAGACACTTGGCCTTCTAACAAGCTCTGGAACTCTGAACAAACTACTGTCCCCAAGATTTCTCTGTAAAATGGGAGTTATATTCCTCATCTTACCTTCCTTCCTGGGCTCTTTCTATTTGCTCTCACCTTACATTCCAAGTTCCACCTGCAAGGAACTCGTGTATCCTTTTGAATACATGGTTCCTTTTCCTGGCACACTATTTCCAAACCACTTGCCTCATTCATGCTTGTCTATAGAGCCAGCACGCTGCCTAGCACCTTAGAGATGTTCAAAAAGATTTGCTGAATAAACAATGAATTGGGTCAGTGCAGTGTCCTCATCTTGCAAGTTGTAAAGTGCCTTACCTCTGTGAAAGCCACTTCAAATAGCAGAGAAGCAGAGAGTCTCCTGGTTTCCTAGAACTTTCACATCTTCTAGTTTCAGTGGGTAGTTCTTAAAATGCAGAGAACTTTGCTTTGGAATCATTTGTGCCATTTTCCTCCTCGATGCCTCCATGGGCTCATAAATGGTGAGGCTGGTGGTAACAACGCAATGCAATCCCTTCATGGAGGGAAACTGAGGCTCTTCCATAGGGGAAGAAGACACAGCACATGCGTAGTATGATGGTGGTGTTGGTTACAAAGAGGGGAGTTTGAGGGTCTAATGTGGGGGGGAGGAGAGTGGGAGGGAACTCAGGTCTCATTCCTACGACTCTGGCTCCCCACAGTGTCCACCACATAGAAAATAAATGGGGGGGACAGGCGTGGAGGCTCACACCTGTAATCCCAGAACTTTGGGAGGCCAAGACAGGAGAATTGCTTGAGATCAGCCTAGGCAACATAGAAAGACTCCCATCTCCACAAAGAACAGAAAAATTATCTGGGTATGGTGGCTTGCACCTATGGTCCCAGCTACTTGAAAGCCTGAAGATGGAGGATCACTTGAAACAAGAAATCTGTGGTTGCTGTGAGCTGTGCTTGTGTCATTGCACTTTTGCCCAGGTGACAGAGGGGGAGACCTTGCCAAAGAAAAAGAAAGGAAGGAAGGAAGAAAAAGAAAAGAGAAAATGAATAGAAGGGATGACATCCCTGGAGGGACAATATGCTATAGAATAACATAAGAATTAGAGCAAGAATAGAGGGGGTGACGTGCTTCAATCAGATGCCTGGAGTTTCCAATCATCATTCTTTCATGAGTCAGGGTGTTGTGTCCACAGAGGACGCCTAATAAAACAGAAGCGCTTTATCAACATCTCATCCCTTACAAGAGGCTTGTTTTTCAGATAAGCCATCTGAAAAAGCAAAGAGCGGCACCCTGCAGGGGGAGGAACTTCGGGTGGGGTGGTGGTGTTGGTTACAAAGACGGGAGTTTGAGGGTCTAACCTGGGGGGGAGGAGAGTGGGAGGGAGGCGCGGCACCTACAATGACCTCTGCCAACCTCATCTTGCCCCAGGCTGGCCTCAAACTTGAACCACAGAGAACTGTTCAAATGCCAACAAACAAACACAAGCAGCACACAAAGAGCTGTGTGTGCCGAGAATAACCAGTCCCACGGGTGGTTTGGGTGTAGCGGAGAGCAATGCTCGGGGTAGAAACAGACAGCTTTTAGAAAGCTGATGGGAGAGAGGGCCTCCCCCACCTGTCTGTGCCACCCTGCCCACCAGCCCTGCAGCCAGAGGCGAGAGGCCGGCAAGTCACAGGAATGGTTTGCACCCCCGGGGGCTGGGCCACACGATCTGAGTGCCTGTCCTCTCATCTTGCCCTTCCAAAGGGTGGGGCGGAGAGCACCCAGAGGGGCGCTGATAGTGCTTGGACAGCTGCGACCAGCAGAAAATGAGCAAGTTCAGCAAGACTCTGACAGGCTAGCTGACACTCTGGGAGCTGCCCACGCCCTGCTCCCTGCAGTCAGCCCCTGGAAACACCTATGAGAAACTCAAGGCAACAAGTAATGTCATCGGTAGGACTGGACCAGAACGCCCCCCAGCCCCTGTCCTGTCAATTAGTTTTGTTTCCTTTACCCTCTGTTGCTCTGGGGAGTGAAATGAAGCCAGGAACTGCTTCCAGGGCTTAGTTTGAGGGGTGCCTAGTAAGCCTGAAAGTGCATATCATTTTTCCTTCCTCTTTCCTTATTCAAAGCCTATCTGTTCCTGAACACTCCTTTAAGGAGCGTTTACTAGCTCACAGCCACATTCTCTCCGATGAACTCCGGTGGCTGTTTTTTCTCACCTGGCACTTTACAGAGGTAGCCCCTCTGTCACATCTGACTGTGGGATACTTAATGTCACTCCCAACACATCCTCAAGTTCCTTGAAGGCAGGGAGTATGATACCATCTCTGGTACCTGGCTTAGTGCTGGGCACGCCACAGGAGGCCCTCCGAAGAGCCTGGGGCCAGATGGAAACTGAGTCATTATCACAGTCCACTCTTTCCTCTTTATAGATGGAGAAACTAAGTCCCAGCCAGTGCAAAAGACTTACTCAAGGGAGAGCTGGGCGGGCGGAGGTGTTCGTGGAACTAAGAATCAGAGACAATGGTGCTGCCTGTGCTATGACCACATCGATCAGCATGGAAGGTGGAATTTCAATCTATGGGTCTGAGATGTCCTTAAACTTCTGGATAATTTGCATTTTAAGAAATCAAATACTATTTTAGCTGTTAAGAGTATTGTTGTTAAAGAAATTACATAACACATCTTTCCTTACAAGTCAATGATCAGTAAATATTCTTTGGTTGTGAGCATTAGAAATTGACTCCAAATAATTTAAATTTTTTCTTTTCTTTCTTTTCTTCTAGCAATATGGGATCTCACTATGTTACCCGGGCTGGACTTGAACTCCTAGGCTCAAGTGATCCTCTTACCTCAGCCTCCCAAGTAGCTGGGAGTAGAGGTATATACTACCACACCCGGTAATGTGGCAGAAAGGAAATTTACTGGAAGGATTGGGGTTGTCTCCAGAATAGAAGGAAAAATCCAGACACCCGGCTTGGAGAGATCTGGGAACTACATCTTTGGAGATCCGGGTACGAGGAACTTGTCAACAGAATCACCAGAGACAGGTTTGATCAGCTTCAATTATCTTGTCCCTGCATCGAGGTGCAAAGTCCAAAGAGAGAAAGGCCCAGCTTGGGTCATGGGCACGACTTCTCACCAGACCAGGCAGGGCACCTTCACTGATAATTCCACTGAGATCACACATGCTGAGAAGACAAGCAGTCATCAAAAAGAAATCCCAGTGCTGTTATTAGAAGTGGAGGAAGGAAGAGAACGATGCCACACCTGGGGTTGCGCTCTTTACTTATTAACTTAGAACAGAGATCAGCAATTGCAGCCCACTGCCTGTTGTCTTTTTTTTGAAACAGTGTCTCACCTGTTGTTCAGGCTAGAGTGCCGTGACATCAGCTTAGCACATAGCATCCTTAAACTCCTGGGCTCAAGAGATTCTCCTGCCTCAGTCTCCCTAGAAGCTGCGACTACAGGTGCCCACCATAACACCTGGCTAGTTTTTTCTATTTTTAGTAGAGACTGGATCTCACTCTTGTTCAGGCTGGTCTCAAACTCCTGAGGTCAAGCGATCCTCCTGCCACGGCCTCACGGAGTGCTAGAATTTCAGGTGTGAGCCACCGCACCCCGCCCCCCACTGCCTATTTCTGTAAATAAGTTTTATCGACATACAGCCATACCCATTTGGTTGTACATATTGTTTGTGGTTGTCTTCACACCATAACTATTCTTAGGTTCAAACAACCCTCCTGCCTCAGCCTCCTGAGTAGCTAAGATGTGGCAGAGACCCTATGGCCGGCAAAGCCATAGGGAAAAGGTCTGCAGACCCCTGGTTTTGAATTTTGCCACTCTCCCTTAGTTCTTCAAGGCCTGACCTTGAGCAAAACTCTTTACTCAGTTTACTCATTTGTAAAATGATGAGTTTGAGTTGTGCTTTCCTCACGTCTTTCCAACTAATTTATTTAGCTCAGTTGTTCTACAGCTACGTTAGTACACATGGCTTTTTTATTTTATTTTTTATTTTCTTGAGATAGGGTCTCACTCTGTTGCCCAGGCTGGAGTGACGTGGCATCATCATAGCTCAATGCAACCTCAGATTCTTGGGCTCAAGCAATCCTCCTGTCTCAGTGTCCTGAGTCAGTTAAGTTATAGTTAAGTTGATACACATAGTTATTTTATTTTATTTTTTATTTTCTTGAGATAGAGTCTCACTCTGTTGCCCAGGCTGGGATGAAGTGGTATCATCATAGCTCAATGCAACCTCAAATTCTTAGGCTCAAGCAACCCTCCTACCTCAGCCTCCTAAGTAGCTAAGATCATAGGCATGTGCCACCATGCCTGGCTAATTTTTCTATTTTTTGTAGAGATGGGATCTTGCTCTTTTCTCAGACTGGTCTCAAACTCCCGGCCTCAGAGAATACTCCTACTTCAGCCTCTCAAAATGCTAGGATTATAGGCACGAGCTCCTGCACCCGACCTAAATAGTGTGTTTTTAAAAATAGCCTTTGCTTCACACCCATTTGGGTGGCTTCTACTGGGGGGAAAAAGAAAATATCAGTGTTAAGGATGTGGAGAAATTGGAACCCTGTGTTTTGTTGGTAGGAATGTAAAATGATGCAGCTACTGTGGAAAATACTAAGGCAGTCCCTCAAAAAATTAAACACAGAATTATCGTATGATTCAGCAATTCCACTTTTGGGTACATACTCTAAAGAATTGAAAGCAGGGTCTCAAAGAGATATTTGTGCACCCATGTCCATAGGAGCACTATTTACAATTGCCAAAGGGTAGAAGCAACCCCAGTTTCCAAGGGCAGTTGAATGGACAAACAAAATATACCACACACATACAATAGAATATTGTAAAGCCTTAATAAGGAGGAAATTCTAGCCAGACACAGTGTCTCATTCCTGTAATCCTAGCACTCCAGGAAGCCAAGATGAGAAGATTGCTTGAACTCAGGAGTTCGAGACCAGCCTGAGCAAGACCAAGACCCCATCTCTACAAAAAAATACAAAAAACTAGCTGGGTGTTGTGGCAGGCTCCTGTAGTCCCAGCTACTTGGGAAGCCAAGGCAAGAAGATTGCTTGAGTCCAAGAGTTTGAGGTTGCTGTGAGCTATGATGCCACAGTATTCAACCCACAGCAACAGTGAGAATCTTTCAAAAAAACAGCAGGGGAGAAAGTTCTGATACATGCTACAACATGGATGAACCTTCAAAATGTGCTAAATAAAATAAATTAGTCACAAAAAGACAAATACTATCTGATTCCACTTACATGAAATATCCAGAAGTAAGATTCATAGCTGTAGCAGGTAGAATAGTGGTTACAGGGGCTGGGAGGAGGGGGCAGAAGGGAGTTGCTGTTTGATGGGTATAGAGTTTCAGTTCTGCAAAACGACGTTCTGGCAATCTGTTTTACAACAATGTAAATATCCAAAGGGTGCCAAAAAATGTATATACTTTTTTTTTCTTTTTTTAGAGACAGAATCTCACTTTGTTGCCCTCGGTAGAGTGCTGTGGTGTCACAGCTCACAGCAACCTCCAGCTCTTGGGCTTAGGTGATTGATTCTCTTGCCTCAGCCTCCCGAATAGCTGGGACTATAGGTGCCCACCACAATGCCTGGCTATTTTTTTGTTGAGGTTTGGCCGGGGCCGGGTTTGAACCCGGCCACCCTCAGTATATGGGGCCGGCGCCCTACTCACTGAGCTGCAGGTGCCACCTGTGTATATACATTTTTAAGAAAGGAAAAACTGCATTAAAATTGTAATATTCAATATATACCTATAACAAAAGATAAATAGAAATCACATTGAGCAGCTTTTGCAATTGCAAAAGTCGAACATAGCTTGAGTATTGAAAATTTAATACAGAGTTTTCCTTTCTTAAAATGTGTATAGTTTTTTGGCACCACCTGTATTTAGCAATACTGAACTGTACACTCAAAAATGGTTAAAATGGTAAATTTTATGTTATGTATATTTTAACACAACCTAAAAACACTTTTTTTTTTAAACCTAAAAAAACTTTTAAAGTCTTTTTATTTTTATTTTTTGGGGTAAGTTCTAGCTCTGTTGCCCATACTGAAGCACAGTGGGTATTCACAGGTGTGACCATTGCACAATTCAGCCTCCAGCTCCTGTGCTTAAGTGGTCTTCCTGCCCTGGTTTCCAAGCAGCTGAGACTGTGCCTGGTTTAAAAGAGTCTTTAAATCTATTATGTGAATTACCAAATTGTAGAAGCTCCCTGAGGGCAGGGCTTTTAGTCTGTTTTGTGCACTGCTGTATTTCTAGGCCCTAGATGATGCCGGGCATGGAACAGGTGCTCCTTACATATTCAGAGAACCAGTGAACACCTCCACTTTGCAACGATGTTTCACAATCCCTTTGAGTGTGAGGATGATAAGGCATCCACTGTTTGAAGGTTAAGCCAAACCCTAGAGGGTCCTTGTGGGACTTGTCCTTTCCCCTACTTCCTGCCACTAGCTGAATTGGCCCAGCTCACACCAGGGCAAAGGAGCCAACCATGCGTGGGTTGTGACAGCTGAGAACCTATCCAGCAGTCGACCTTGCTAGCACTGGTACAGATAACTTAAACAAATAGCCATGTCTCAAAATACTTAGTTAATTTGTTCTGTCAGACACAAATATATCAAATTATGCCTGAAATCAGAACAAAACAAAACAAATACCTATGTCCTAGAGGGGCGATACTTCTTATTTCTCTTATGATAACTTTGTTTTGGCCACATGGGGTTCATTTCCTTTCTCAGACAAGACTCTGGGAAGCTGTGATTTTCCTTCGTCCTTGCTTCTGCATTCTTGCACAATAGTGAGAGAACCTCAAATGGCAGTATGTCACAGATGGAAGAGATCTTATTTTAAACTTTCGTAGCCAGGCAGGTGTGCAACTGTGTCAATGCTACTCAGGAGGCTGAGAGGGGAGCGTGGCTTGAGCCCAAGAGTGGGCTGCAAGCTATGATGGCAGCACTGAACCCCAACCTGGGCAACAGAGGTAAGGCCTCTATATATGTCTCTCTATATATAATATATAATATAATATATAATGTCTCTCTCTATATAAATGTTAAAAAAGAAAAAAACACTTTCACCGTGGGAAATTTCAAACATGCAAAGGTAACCAAATGGCACAAAATATCCACACCCACTCCCCCAGCTTCAGCGATGATCAATTCACATCCAATTTTGTTTCATTTCTACTCACACCTATCCCTCCCTCCTATCTCTTTTTTATACTTTATGAAACTTCTTAGTTGAAGAAAAAGCATACATACAGAAAAAGACATAAATCATAAGCGTACAATTCAATGAATTTTCACAATCTTAGCACATCTACTTTTTAAATAGAAGAAGAAAAATATGAAACTTTATTCTTAAAATTCTCTAAATTACTGGGCTGTTATTGTGGGAAACATTCTAAAAATAGAGAAACATACCAAGTAAATGTGGTGAATTCTCTTGCCTGGACTGTGAGGCAGTCAGGGGTGCAAGTGGCTCCATGGTAGATGAGCTTTACATGTGCATATGTGTGTGGGAGTGTGTGTGTAATTTTTTTTCTAATAGCTGAAGGAGAGAGCTGGTTTTTTTCTCTTCTCTCCTCCTTGTCTTTCTCTGAACATCACTATTTTGCTGCCAAAACACTCATAAAAAGGAAATGTGAAAGGAAATGTGATTGCCCGTGGTTAAGTACCACAGAAACCCGGGCTTTTCATTAAGGTTTGGTGTGGTGCAGAAACACAGGGCCACAGGGTCTCTGCAAACAGGGTTGTGTGCAAGAAAACATAGGAAGTTAGAATGAGGTACAACCTTGATGTATAAAACCAAGTAACCCTTTGTGTGCATGAAGATGGGGAAGACCAAGGAAGCTATGGAGTTCCCTGGACCTTTCCCAGCTGAGCTCAGATGAAACCCAAATCTCTTGTCCCCCAGTGCAGGGCTTTTATACCGCCCTTCCCTAGACCACTTGAGTTCCAGGATAATTCAAATTTTTCCATTAAGACCTATTGCTCCGGCTCGGCGCCTGTGGCTCAACAGGCTAAGGCGCCAGCCACGTACACCTGAGCTGGTGGGTTCGAATCCAGCCCGGGCCGCCAAACAACAATGACGGCTGCAACCAAAAAATGGCCGGGCGTGTGGTGGGCACCTGCAGTCCCAGCTACTTGGGAGGCTGAGGC